>SKCR01027255.1:0-50811 GCA_019454045.1 Zanthoxylum bungeanum | reverse complement strand
AATAATTATTTATACACTATATTTATAGACTTTCGTGGTAATTCAACTCTGCTGTGCCTCTTGTGGCATACTGTTAAAAGAGATGATTTTGAATAAAATTGTGATCGTGGAGTGACATAAATGACGTCACTGTGTATTGACATGTGCCGTTTTGATCTGCTACAGTAGTACTGTTCATTGCACAGCAGGGCCGGTCCTGATATCTTCGGGACCCACGGCGATTTATATATTTTGAGATTCCTTACCATAATAAAATATCATAATTAAAAAATTTGAGATCTCTAACCATTAGTTATTTATAAGCTATATATATATAAAAAAAATCGAGGGCCATAGATGGACGACCTAGCCCATCTCTGACACAGGCCGATTTTGTTGCACAGTTAGACCCGGCCACGGTTATGGTTCGGAACCGGAACCAAATCAGAAGGAACCGTCTGGTTCCGATTTCGGTTCATTCCCGTTCCATCCGATTCAATTAGGGTTCTCACTCTAACCGAACAAGAGGAACCGGACAGTTCCAACAAGAACTGTCCAGTTCCAATAATAGAATCGAAACCTTACGATTCAAACGAACCGTTCTCTATTTGTTGCAGAGAGCCAAAAGGCAATATTTTTTTTATTTTTTTATTTTTTTATTTTTTTATATTAAATCTCTGAATTACTCTCAATAACATTAATAAAACGACTAGTTTTAGGGGAAATTTAGGAATCACAAAATTTATCAAAAAATCTACAAATAGAAGTCATATTTCATTTTTTCTACACACCAATAATTTTCTCATTTTCGATTATCTAAAGTCTCAATTCTCTCAATTGTTCTTTATTTTTTTACAATTCTCTTAATTTTCACCATTCTCCAATATTTTTTTAAAAAATGGCAAGCTCATCTGAGAACACCATGTCCAACGTCCCAACATAAGAGAGCGACCATATTGTTGGTACACGAAGAAGAGAAGTTAAGTCTTGATCTTCTGATATTTTCAAAATTCATTTTTATTTAGTCGAAATTGAAAAAGAAGGTCCAAGAGCAACATGCAACTATTGTGTTGTATCTTACAAATTTACTAACGGCTATACAATGTGAACAAATAATTAGATGGACACTATGCCGCTGAAATCAGAGTTGATGCATCACAAACTCAAATATCCAGGTACACTTCATCTAATACAAGTGCATGTTCTTTAGATTTATTTAAATATTCCGATGCTAAAAATAGAGAAGAATTTGCTAAATTTTCTTGTATGACACATCTTTATTTAAGTTTTGGTGAAAAATTACTTTTACTTATTACTGTCGAAATGCTTTAAATCATGTTGTCTGTAAAATGCATAGAAATAGTATAAAATGGAAAATTTTAAATTATACAAAGATGATAAAATTATTTTAAATGAATTATTTAAAGATATTAAAGGCCGTCTTTCTATTTGTTATGATATTTGGAATGACCATTGGAAACACACTCATATATGGGTGTGACTTGTCATTGGATTGATACATCATGGAACATGCAAAAATGACCTATTGCATTTAGAGTTTTTGATGAGCTACATACGGCGTATAATATTTATAAAATGATTAAAGTAATTTTTGATGAATATGGTTTATTAAGTAAAATTTTAATAATTGGTTTTGACAATGCATTTGCAAACAACCAAATTTGGGAGGCCTATTTTTTCATGTTCGTTGTACATGTCATATCATTAGTTTATGTGTTCAAGATGATTTGACTTGTTTATAATGTCACATTAATCCTATTAAGAATGCACTTAATTGTATTTGGTCATATTCTAATATTAGGAGAGAATGAACCAAATTTTGTAAATTAAATTGTATTAAACTAATAAAATTATCATGAGATGTTCCAACTCGTTGGAATTTAACTTATTTTCTTTTAACTCAAGCTTTTCCTAACAAAAATGTATTATATAATTTTTTTCCCCCACATGGTCAACATATAACACTTTTTCCTAGTCAATGGAATGTTGTGAAAGAATTTTAGAAATTTTAAAAGTTTTTAATAATACAACAAATATATTTAGTGGCGTTTATTATCCAATGATAAATTTATTTCTTGTTGAATGTTTGAATAATATTGATACTCTACATGAGCATGCTGAAAGTTCAAATTTTAATGATCTTGTTTTATTTGAAGTTATTATTGTAATGAAGAGAAAATGATTGACTTATTTTAAAGACATTCCATTAGTCTATCTTACTGTTACAATTTTTTATCCTAAATTTAAATTAAAAGGTTTGAATGGTGGCTTACTAACTTACTATGAATTTTTAGTTATAGAGGATGAAATTAATGTTAGAAAAATAATAGATGGAGAAAAAATGATTTGATAGATTTATTTAATGATTATGTCTGTAGATACAATTTGTAATCAATAGGACAATCTAATAGCGAACTTGTATCACATTCAAGACTTAACATAGGTGATCGTTGATTACTACAACAAAATAGAAAATAGAAGGAAACCACAGACTAACAACCCAAATTTGATTAATTTTGAGTTTTTTTTGCTAAAGGTTTTGTAGGTAAAAATTTCCAAATACTTGACTGGTGGAACCGACATCAAAATATCTATCATGTTTTATCGATTATTGTTAAAGAGGTGCTGACAATACGTTTTCCACAGTTACAGTTGATCAAGCCTTCAACTTAGAAGGTAATATTTGGAAGCGAGTCGATCTTCATTACATCCAAGCACCTTAGAAGCCACAACATCTGTCGATGATTGATGGGTTTGGTTGAGTATTTGAGATATGATTTGGGATGATTTAGATATATTTCAGATTTCTCTAGACTTGAGAAATGTTATGAAATATTTTTGATAAGTCAAGATATTTTTACTTTTATGATTTGATGAGTTTGACGTTCAAGACAGTATTGATGATTTTTAATGAGTATGCTTTACAAAGCTTATACCTAAAATTGACGAATTTAAATAACATGTGCACATGTGCTAATAAAGATAGGGCCGAAAAACCTATCTCAGAGTAAAGATAAGACTAAATATATTAACTTAAAGTAACGATAAGGCTAGATTCCTTATCTCAGAGTAAAGATATCGAGATTGGCTGACGAGTCAGAATTTTCTATCTCGGAGATTTATTCGTCCAATTGAATTGGTTCCTAGACGCAGAGATATTGCTTTACAAAGATTATTTTACAAAGGTGTTTGCTTTAAAATGATGTTTGTCTAAGACAATAAGATTTACAAGGATTCAGTTTTATCATGATATTGGTTTTGAAGTTTGATTTCGTCTACAAGGTATTTATGATATATTTTCAAAAGATGTTTAAGGTGGTTACCCTATGTTTTTCGTTTCTGATGATGGATGAGATTGACTGTATAGAACTTATGTCTGTATTGTGTATGTGAATAATTTGGTTGATGAGTTAGTATTGTGTTAAAGTAGTTTTGGTTAGGGAATCCTTTGTGAAGACATTCATCTCAAACATATTTTAAAATAGGTAGTGAGTCTTATACGAGCATTGTATGCATGAACTATAGAGTATATGTTGATATACGTTATCTGTAAGCATGTTTTGGAAGTTTTTCCCTTATGATTTAGATATATGTTATTATACACTTACCCTATATTTTTCTGTCATTTATGGTATGAATGTGGTTACTTACTGAATTTTATAACTCACACCAAAATAATTTACTAGTTTTGCAGGTTGACAACCAGGTTGGTAAGCAATTCAAGTTTTTAGAAAGTTATGCTCGAGACGACAGACTCACCTAAGTTGCAGTCATCCACTTCAGAGTTATGGGAAGTATCATAGAAGTCTAGAAATCAAGTTGTTTATGTGTATGTTTTGAGTCATGCGGAGTACGTTGTTGTATATATAAATAAAATTTTTGATTTGTATATGCAATTATGGGCACAGAGCTTTAAGTATTGATGATGTGCATTTGATATGTTTTGAGTAGCGGACCTGAGGTCCTCATGTGTATTGATATTCATTACAGGTCGCATTGTGATTCTAGACTGTGTTACAGGTTGTGTAAATATAAGGTGTGTCATGTCCGTTTTTCGATAATTTTGAGGATTATAGAGATGAGTTATTCCTGTCTCCTATCGAAAGCATCATGACTTCGGCGGGATGTTACAGTTTTCAAAATAAAGACAATGCATTTCCAGAAAGCTCCTCTGAGTCTACAATTATACTCTATAAGCTAATATATCAAAATATGATTTTAGCAGATCACAAAATCCGAAGTTGTTCCACAATGAATCTCCTCAAAAAAGAAATTCATTTAGGAACACAATTTTGCATTCTTTAATTAAAATACAAAATTCTAGTATAAATGATAACCAATAAATCTTGATTGTTCTATTAGTATGACTAGAGAAAAGTTTTCTCAAAATCTATGATATATTATTGAGTATAACCTTTCACATATAATCAGACTTTAAAAGTCAAACATTTAGTCAGATCACTTATCTTTCTCTAAGCAAACTATTTACACATTTATGAACAATTCATAATGAAAGTACAATCAAGTTCAAAACTTGATTGTACTAAGCTGTGAAAAATATTAGATCTATAAATATATGTTATGTTCCAGAATCGATATTAAATATCTCTTACATTATAAATTATAAGATAATTTTCTTCGATAAGAAAAACACATGAACCATTAAGTATCAAATACTTGTGCAAATGGTTCTAATATACAATTGGACTTATATGGAAGATGTCTAAGGGTCTCTTTATCTAATTAATTTATGTGGTTTCATTTATAATTTATCATTTTCTCAATAGACTTTAATAAGTCAATTCTTTTCCATAATATTCAACATCCGATGTGACATATCAAACAACAAAATAATTTTATCACTCGGGATTGTAGAAAAGATATTCTATTAAATAGAATACATGATAAATTTTTACTTGTACGTCCAAAGCATAAGTACTTCCAATCGTATAACAGTTATACAAAAGAAAGATTCAAACCTTAATCTTTCAAGATTCGAATTTCTACTTATACTTATCGTATATGTAACTGTAGAAACTAATGGAAACTAAGTCAAAAAGATGAATTAGTGTAACTGGAGCATAACCCCAAGCCCAAGAGTATCGAAAATAATTCAGTGATATTCAATATAAAATGAATAAATCATATAGGATTCGACTCCTCCCACTCACTTATTTCATCACGATGGAATCATAAAAGGATAATATTGAGTAAGAATCATATTCTTTTGTTAAATAGTTTTAGAACTAATTTCTCATAAATTCATTTGTTTGATTGTATCAAAAAATCTTAGACCAAGTCAAAGACTTGTGATGAATTTTAAATTGTACAGTTTTCAAACTTCAGATTGAAATTCTTTGAACTAGTCAAAATATTCAATCAAAGTCTCATCGGAACATATTAGAATTCCTCGAATCCCTTAAGGTATTCAATCTGTGTTTCTTCAAAATCATGAAACTAAGTGATGACAACTGATCAACAAAGTTCAGACTCATGGTAAGTAGTATAGGGAGCATATATATGGCTTTGCATGTGTGATGGAATGCATATGTACGAGGTGTGCGATGTTCATAGGTAACATGTAAAAAATTGAATGTGTTTTTGTGTTATAATTAGTTTATAAATGATTGTATAACGAAGATGTAGAGTGTGAACGTATGGTAAAAGGTAAGTTATGCATGAGATGTGAGTAGGAAAAGTTGTTACAAAGAAAGTTTTCAAAGAAAGTAAAAGCATATGCATGTGTTTATAGCTTGTAAGGAAGACAAGTCAACTAAGAGTTATGTTATAGAATGGAATGATTAATTCTGAATTATACATGTCGGATAAACGATTAAGATAAGACTTAGTAAGTGTTGTTTTTAGAACATGAATATAAGATGATAGACTAGACAGTGGTAAGAAATAAATATATGGTAAGTTAAGGAAGTTAGAAAATTTCAGAACTAAGATAAGTAAACAAGGGTAAATCAAAGATAATAAATATAACGGAATTGGCATAAGTAAGTACAAATTTGAGGTAGAGATCAGAAATTAGTAAGATTTCACGATAAATTTTAGTATACGAGTTATGAGTAAAGAAAGATAATTAACTTATCAATCTGAGGTTTCTTTTCCAAATGTGATTAAAGCAATGATATAAGTTAAGTTTTAATTAATATTGGAAGTCTTTATTATTAGAATGCATGTATGGTTACTTACTGAGTCTTATGACTCACACCACAACAGTTTGTTAGTTTTGCAGGTTAGTAGCAGTCATATCGAGCCAACAGATCATCAGTGAAGGCTTTAAAAATAGTGGATCGGCCCAATTGCAGTCAAGAGAGTCATTGAGTCATGGGCCAAGTTATGGGTCCTCACGACCCCCTTTGCATTTGTAATTGTACTTGTATTGCATATGTAAAGGATTTTGTAATAGTATAGTATTATTTTGAGTTCTGGCCGGAGGCTAAGTGATTTGCATTTCATTTATTGAGTTCTGGCCGGAGGCCAAGATGATGGTTGCATATATTTTGAGTTTGCATAATCAGGTTGTCTCAAGGTGCTAGCTATAAGCCAGGTTGCATGATGTTCTGCATACATCATGCCGAAATTTCGTCAGAATCAGAGGCTTATGGAGGCATGATTAGCCTGTCTTCTGCCGGTAACATCCTGGCTTAGGCGGGATGTTACAATAGTTCCCGATGATTTAGACTAATCTAAAATTTTATCATAACCTATACTAATCTACATCATATTCTAGAAAAGTAGAGTTAGAAAATACATATAAAATATGTATGTAACAGATTAAAAGTATTAATTCTATCTGCATAATATAATAAATGGAGACAAAATCAGTCATTTTCCAAAATATTAATCAATATCTATATCATGAATTTTTTTACCTAATAGCGCCTCCCACTACTTTATGTAATACCGCAATCTCCAATAGAAAAGGAAATTCAATAATTAAATTGAATCCCACAATGGGAAATGGACACTATGGTCATATTTCAGCTTCTTATCTTTGGCACGTAGAAGGCTACGTATGCCAATAGGTAGACACTAATTGTCAATCACACTCATTGTGACTCCTAATTTTGGTATTGAACCGTTTTCGATCCTCACTGTTTTGCCTTATCTTGGATAGGGCGTGTTCAAGGCTACACTAGTCAATGACAAACTCAAGGTACTTAGACACTACCTCATTGTTTTGGCTTATCTTGGCATGCCCTTTCACTTGAGTTTGTCTCTTACCGTATATGTTCACCGACACAAACAAACTTCCATCAGCCATAGCTTCATAGATTTGGCAAATTGTAAGTATAGCCTTTGGAACTCATTTGCATCAGTATTGACAAGGTGGACCATTAACATCCGCAATATCTACAAACACTAATAATTAGCATTATTATGGGGATTTTCCTAAAGTGAGGTTAGGATTAGGATCTACATCAAATGTAGATTTTTAATTTTAATTTAGTCTTGACAAATTAGTTTTACTCAATAAAACAAAACTCAGCTTAACAATTAAGTCACAATAATGTTCCCCATCAAGGCGAAACCAAAATTTTCAAGAAACACCCAAAATAAATACATGTGTAAAATTAATTTGGATTCTAATATCATATATTAAGCATGTAAATTATTATAGATGCAGGATTAGACATGTTCTGATACTATTTTTATCGGCGGATGAGATTGACTCTTAAAATATTTTTAATATGAATAAATTAACCGGTATCATATACTTCTAATTTGTTCAATAACATCTCAATTTTACAAATTAAGCCATCATTGAATTAACTTCAAAATTAATCAAATTAATCTCCTAATTAATTCAAAATCACGCACATCTAAATCCTTAATTACCAATTGAGAGTCAACCACTATAAAATAACTCAAGAATAATTTTAGGTCACCAAGGAGTGGCTCAAGCAATTCTAGAATGATAATTTGATGTCCTACACCCTACTAAGGTCTAATTACATTAATTTTCCTAATTAATTTTACACATGCTATTAGGACTCTCTATTAGGGTTTCTAAACATAAATTGACACCAAAATATAAAAGAACCAGAAAAATAATAAATTGAAAACACAATAAAATAATTTCAACCAAATAAAGATAGAAATTAGGGCTTTATTAAGGTTAAACCAATTCACTAAAATTAGAGAAGATAAAAGAACAATTGGAAGCAACCAAAACTAGATTTGAAAAAATTAAGAAATTTCTTCAAATCTAGTTTTGGTTGCTTCCAATTGTTCTTTTATCTTCTCTAATTTCGGTGAATTGATGTAACCTTGATAAAACCCTACTTTTCTTCTCTCCTAAACCCTTTAAAGTCTTTGAAAAAATTCCTAACCAACTAAAAGAAGCTATGGCCGGATTCTAACTTTGGGAGGGGTATTTTGGTAATTTCAATAAAATTAATTCTTGGCCAAAAATTTAATGTTCTTTTAACATATGGTTATTATTTTGCCAAGCCTAACGTTTATCTAACAAGCTTAATTAATTAATTAAGTAAAGAATATTACAAGAATATTCTTTAATAAATAATTACTAAATTAATTAACTTATAATAAATTAAATAATTATTCATTTGACATCTGTCAAAATTTCAATGTGTATCTAATCAAAATATATATCTTATACATATACACATTAAATACGAAAATACCACGGCATGTGTAACATTATGAATAATCCATATTATTCGTAATTAATTGCCCCTATGCTCTACGAGTATACTTTATTAGTGAGACTCTTTAGGTTCAGGTATATCTATCACATAACCGATTTCCGTGTTCATAATTTACCCACTAGCAAATTACGACCCCACAGATAATCGCGCTTAACCATACGATTTGTGGCCTATGCATAGCGTATAGTCATTCCGTCATAAAGTATCCAAATTGTACCAGGAATTTATATAAAATATCAAATCTCCTCAGTGTGCAATTTATATGTCACGACATATTCGTGATCTCTCAATAACAATCGAAACTCATTTTTATAATGTACCACGACCATGGATTTTTAAAGATCATGAATGGACACTCGAATCATCCATACATAACTAACGAATTCTCTTTGGATACATCAAATGATATCATGAGCATCAGTCCACACCCAACAAACAGGCGGAGATCTGGTCTAGATTGACTTATGACGTGACTATTGTCAAAGTATGAAAGATCACTCATACATCCACAGTGTATCTTGAGTCAAACGACTAAATATGCTACTCGACTTGGGGAAGATTCCTATTGACATTAGTGTGCCATATATTAGGAATTCTTACGGTGAGTTGTGATATGATCCATGGATTGTCAAAAAACAAGCATCGAAGTATGGATCCTAGCATCTGAAGAAGAAGCCAAATTCATTCACGTTATTTGGCAATGAAAGAGGTCCAAGATATACAAACGAAGGCCTCATATAGAGGGTTAATGATAATGTTTATTTTAGAATGGGCTGACTGTTAGAGACCTTAAGTTTTTAATATTAGTGTTTATTCTAGAGTGAGCCAAATGTTAGAGGCCCAAGATTTTATTTGTAATGAGGATTATTACCTAGGGTTATTTTTGGTTTTATATATTAAAATTAGGGTTTTCATTGTACTATTTAAACAAGCCTATTATTAATAAAATGGATGAATGTTTGAACCTAAAAATTAATATTGCCTTTAGGCACATTGGTGGTGAGGCCGTGGATGGCTAACCATGGAAGAGTGGATTCTCTTCAAAACTTATCAAATGAGGTTGCTGTCCTTTGTGGCGTTTCAAGCAATTAGGGGTTCGTGAGGCTTTGTTCTTCACGGTTTTCTAATCTTCAAACCTCGTTGTGTTTTCCTGGGTGCTCATAACAATCTTTTGTGGGTTTCACGGGCTTTGTTCCCGCGGGGTTCACAGGAGTTCCGTGGATAACAATCTCTTGTGGGTTTGCTTGGCGTTGTTCCAAGCAGGTTTTCATCAAGTTGTTCAGTGTTTATCAAATAAAAACATACATGTCTATACGAGCCTCTCATGACTCATGGTTCATTAAGATAAATCATCAGACAAAATCTCAATTTACGACATGTATTGGTCTCAATAGATTTTACTAACCGACATGTGTCAGTAAATCTCGATCAGGAACTTTATTTGAGAATATACCACAAGTAGTGACACCTCCCAATGTCAATTACAAGCCTCATTTTAACTATGTGATATTATATATTCTCGGATATTTGTCTAATATATACATCACTAGAACTCAGTTAGTTTTGATCTAAACTAAATTAGATCGAATATGTATATAAAAGATAAGAGGTGCTACCATTAAAAAGATAGTATTATAAAAAGTGACTATTCATATTGATGAATAAATCATAAATATAATACGAATTGACGCTTAGAGTACAACCCTAACAAATAATTAAAAGAAACAAAATACATATACATTCTTAAAGGAAAAATATGATCTTCTAACTTATAAATTGATTTTTTAACTTGTCTACAGACTACAAAATAAAATGAGTTTCACATTAAAAAGTCATATTTACACTTTAATTTTTTTTTTTCTAGTTAACTTTTTAAATAGTGAAAGAAGTAGGGTTGACAATCAGTCGGGATGGGTTGGAACTTTCCAATTCCGGTATTCTTTTTAAATTGGAACGAATCGTTCCAAACCTTGGACGGAAGGATTCCGAATTTCGATCGAGATTCAAGATATTTGAAGAGAAAAATCGAGATTTAGGATGAAAAATTATCTCGAATCCTAACCCCGATTTTTTTGGGATGAAAAATTATCTAAAATCTCGACTGAAAATTTTTAATAAGGACAAAAAATAATCCCAAGTACTAAATAATAAGAGATCTCGATTCCCGTGGGATTTCTTATCGGCCCTAGAATCAAGTGGTTAAAAATTAATTTTTAAAAGAGGCTAAAATCACTCTCCCTATTAATAAATAAACTTTGTATCATGCTCGCCTTGATGAATTTTATAAGGAGCTTTATTAAAGAAAGAAAAAGTTTGCATTTTGCATAATTAATCACCTGTAAAATATAGAATGTTGCATGAGAAAGGACCGAAATGAAGAGCAAGAGAGAGCCTTTTATCCTGTTCCCATCTGAAAACGTTTTTGAGATGCCGGCGGCAGTCTGATTTCCATGCTGATGATGTGGTGCAATTACCGTTATACCCTTGTACATAGTAGAAAGAATTGCACCACCTAGGGCAACGACAGTCCCTGCAATCTTTGCTTGGGCACTACGTGTAGAAATGTCTAATTTCTCCATTCTAAATTTACAAAATTAAGCAAAATATTATCAGTGTCAGAAGGGGAAAAAAAATTAAAGAGGACCGATAAAGGAACAAAACAGGGACAAAAATCATTTTTTGTCAGGATTTTATTACTGTTAAAAGTTGTGTTGTTTTTATATTTGTGTCCTAGAAGAATTTTTGTTTTTACATTTAAGTCCTAAAAGAATTTTTGTTTATTATTAAATCTTATAGGTGAATAAGTTTTTTATTTTAAGTTATAATCAGTTAACTCTAACGGATCTGCTGACGTGGCATGACAGAATGACACGTCAGCACAAGCACTCAATTAATCAGCTGCCACGTGGGTTTGGGATAACGATTTCTGAAGTTCTAAAAGTTGTGTTCTTTTACACTTAAGTCATGAAAGAAAATTTTGTCTATAATTAAGCCTTATAAGTGAATAAGTTTTTTCTTTTAAATCTTGATCCGTTAACTATAACGAACCTAATGACATGTCATAACAAAAAGATACTTCAGCACAAGTATTAAATCAGTCAGCACATACTTTGATATTCTTATATGCTTGACAACAAAATGGCTCCTCTAGATTAATTAAATGAATATTCTTGTTCATTTTCTCCATAAAAAACTTCGCTATGTTTACCACATTATTTGTATTATCTGTCTTGATATCATTATCTTCATCTGTTGTGCTCCCAAACCCTGACCTAGAAGATGATGATATTTGGGTTTGCCTTGGTACAAATTTAACTGTTCCATGAAAAGTCACCTCAAGACTTCTCCCTTAGACATCCAACCCGTAATAGCAATGACCCAATTGCAAGAGCTCCGCTCTACTAACTGAGCTATTATCCTTCGCTGGAAATATCTTAATACTGGAGGAGCAAAGACTCACTCCTATAAACCCACATGATATAATAAATGGAGGATATTAAGGGAAGCATTGAGTGGAGATTCCCCTGCGGAGAGCCGGATGAGGAGAGACCTTTGCCCGGTTCTCGCTAGCAAAATCATCTTTTTATTGTACATTCTAAGTGGATCGACATTCCCATTAGGCGAGGAGCCATTTTGTTGGCAAACATACAAGTATGCTAAAGTATGTGCTGACTGATTTAATACTTGTGCTAAAGTATAGTTTCGTTATGTCACGTCAGCATGTCAGTTATATTTATTATGAATTAAAAGAAAAAAACTTATTCACTTATAAGATTTAATTATAAATAAAATTTTCTTTTAAGACTGAAGTGTAAGAACAACATAAATTTTAGGACTTCATAAGTTATTATCCCAACCAACGTGGCGGATGACTAATTTAATGTTTGTGTTGACATGTCGTTCCATCATGCCACGCCAGCAAATCCGTTAGAGTTAATGAAAACTTAATAATAAAAAAATTTCTTTTAGGACTTTAAGTGTAAAAACATTACAATTTTTAGAATTGAAAATGTTGTCCCTTTTTCAAAAGTAAATCAAATATTAGAATAGGACCCTTTACTTTTATTAATAAACTTAAAAAATTTCTTTACTTTCTAACTATTATTTTGATACATATGATATATTACCTGAACAGAACTGCCAAAATAAAAGTAAGTGATGGAATAATATTTGCCATGGCTGATGCAAAAGTGGTGGATGTGAATTCCAAACCTGCGAAGAATAGTGTCCTTGAAAACACGGCTCTAAAAGACAGAAGATTTTTAATGTGAGTAGGATTCGATTTCTAGACCTGTTATATAATTAGACCATAAAATGGTTTACTTACACCAGTAGACTGAGGAAGAAAATATTTCGCAAGATGGGTGTAGTGATTTTGCTTGTGTTACTCCTGCAACAACAAAATCCAAACAAGTTTTTAATAAGCATATGTTATTAAAAAAAATCCCTATATGATATTAAATTAATGAAGAGGGGTGAGTAGAAGAACCTCTCAAAGAGAATTGCCAGAAAAGCAGTAGCAAGAGTAGCAAAAGCATGAGCATAAACCACAAGAACATAACGATTCATGCCATCATCAAGTGAAATCTTGGAGACTATGCTGTATCCTGCAACGCTAAAACTAGAAAATATACTAAGCATATATGGCTTTATTAATTTCAACATTTTTTTTTTATTCTCTTTCTCATTCACTCACTCACTCATTCTCTTAATTAATTCCCTTTCTTTCATGAATGCATTTTTTTCCTGTCATTTCAACATGTCCTGGTAATTATTAAGAGATCATCATATTCTCATTTCAACGATCTTCTTTTTGTATTGATGGACTTGCTAGTTCGTCATGATAGATCACTAACATATTGGGTTAACTATTATTTCGTGTTTGTGCTTGATGATTAGGATGCATGCATTTAGAGGGACTCTAAAGTCTAAAGGAGATGGAGTAATTATTTCAAACAACATATATATGTATGACGTGATATTAATAAATGAAATATTGTATGATTGAATATCTATTTTTAGTTATTTTTTAATATTTTAGTATGCATATCAATGAATTATTGAATTGTTACACGGATGACATTGTACCTCCGTTGTATTGTAGATTTTCTCCTAAAGATGAGAGAAATTTATTTATCTATTTTTTTAGAACTATATTTCTTAATTAGGCTTCCTCCATCAGAAAAATTTCACGATATAACAGTAATATCATGTCATATATGCAACAACTCAATAATATTTTATTACATGAGCTAAAATATTATATATAAGAGATCAAGACAATGGCTAAAAAATAGGATGAGGTTTGGCTATTTTTTAAGCTTTACATATTAAAAAATATTCGGTACAATTTGAAATGTGTAACACAAGTCTCGACGTTATAATTGTATTTTATTCTAAAGTTTTTTTTTTTTTTTTTTTTTTTTTTTTTTTTTAACCGGAATTCCACCCAACATATTAAAGGATCTCCTACTCCCAAATATGAATTCAGTAAATTTTTACTAATACATTGCTATTTTAAATTTAGTTCTTCCTTTTCGTTTTATATATGTATATAAGAGATTCCTCAACTTATTAAGTTAAAGTTCACACAAAAATACAGAGAAAATATATATTTTAATATAATATTATTTATTTTTTTAGATTTCAATATAATTTTTATTTATCTTTTAGATTTTAATGTAATATATTTGTCATTTAACATATTAAAATATATATTTTTAGGTCATTTTATATGTTTCTTAACTTAATAAGTCGATGAATCCCTATTGGAACCTTATATATATATCGTTACGAACATTTAATTTACATAAACTTTCGGATTGAAAAAGTTTAATATTTGGCTGCTAATATCTCCTTTAAATAATTGATTGTTAATTGCTGTGAATAAAGCTTGTTCATTTCAACTGCAACTACGTTAGTGTTTTCTGCCACGTTGTAGCTAGCGAAAGAATGACCTTTGTAAATTTCCAGTACAAAGGTGGCATTCCACCAACATATATATATGTCAATGAATTAATGCTTGTAGAGACTACAAAATCTACCTTTCAATCATGATTTTTAGATGCATTAATGCAAGTGTTGGTCGTATCCGGTACGCACCATTATAAATAGAGTTCGAACAAAGTCTTGAGATAAGTAGTTTTACTCGGAACACGTGATTAAGCAAATAACAAGTTAATAATTGGAAATTAATTTAATTTATATAATTTCATAAATTTTATTCTTTCTCACTATTAAATAATGCTATTGCAGTGAGAGATTTTGATAAACATCCCTTAGGAAAAAAGGAGAAATTTTATTAATCAAGGTATGTTCCAAAACTTAATGAGATTACTGTTGGGGTTTCGGGCGAAGGGCGTAGCAGAAGCGCGGTTCGGGCGAAATCGTAATTTAAAACTTTTTCAAATTACCGAATAAATTATTCAATATCTAATACGAATAATTTATTCATATTTTACCTAAACCTATTTATTCAATATCAAATAGTGACATAAATATAAAGGAAACGTCGCAAAACTTTTACGAAAAATATTTTTCCACAAAATGACGCAAAACACGTTTTTGACTGAACCGACCACTCAACACTTATGGGGACTGCCCAGGTCAGCCCCAATAGTATTAGGGCAGTTCATGGGCTGTCCAAACAGTGACGAACTCACTGTTTTGACAGCTGTCACCCGGTTGGCTCAAAAGTCACCCGGTAACACCGTTTTTCTCCGTTTTCGCTTATTTCAACTCCAAAACACTTTTCGAAAATTGTTCCAACTCCCAAAACACATCCAATACATCCAAAATACATCATTTTCATCACAAAAATAGAATAAACTCTAGGTCTGATCCAGAACAGAAAAATACCAAATTTCATGCTTTAAATCCAATTTTTCAAGATTAATCCAATTAATCCACAACACCAATCAAAGTCACCACACATGAAGCACCCAAGAACAATTCTAGACATTACAAGAGTGGTCATAACACTCTAGAATGGAAACATGTCATCTAATGAATAAATTGGACTAATATTACAATAATATTAACCAAATCTACTTCACACATGCATCAACTCTTCTAATTCATCATCCACAACCAAAAGCCCCAAATTCTAAGAAAAGGAAGAAACCCTAGAATCCATCTAGCTTAACCAAGAACATGAAACAAACTTTCAAGCTTAGGGATATTGAATATTACCTCTAATTCTTCAATTTCCTAAAGCTTTTATTCTTGATTTTCTTCCTTTTCTTGGTGAATCATCAAACTAATTTGAGAGAGACTTCTTGGGTGAGGTTTCGGTCATGAAGGAGTTATGAAGAAGAAAAGAAAAATTTCCCTTTTTAAAATCCAATATGACCGACTTTAGGGGCAAAAATGTCCAATTATAAAAATTAAATCAATTAATTAAATTAAACATTATCTTAACAAATCAAATTTGGACAAATAAAGTTTAATTAAATCATGCCATGTGAACCAATAATAATTGGACAAATTTCATAACATTATGAAAAAAGTTTATTAATTAATCATTTAAATATTTAACAATTAAATATCAAAATAATCAATTAATATAATTATTATTATATATGTTTTTTTTTTTACAATAAATATCAAATACATATATTTATGGCATGTGTCAAAATCTCATTTGACGATTAATTAATGTGTATCTAATCGTATTATGTATCAAATACAAATACACAATAATTACGATTGGCCAAAATCCCATAATGCATGTGTTATCATTTAACCGATTAAACGATCCGAATTAACTCACTTAATCCGATGAAGTATTATGAATGATCCGTATTATTCATATCGCATTGCCCAAGTGCTCAACGAGTACACTTCATATTGTGGGACTCTCTAAGTTTAGGTTTATCCATCACGAAATCCAATTTCGTGAAGATAATCCACCCACTCATGGATTATGACGACCACGGATAATCTCGCTAAACTATGCAAGTCGAGGTCATTGCGTACGTATAACCCCTCCGTCATAGGCTATCCATATTATACCTGGGATATAGAAATTGAACGTCAAATCCGTTCGGTATAATATAGTCGACTTTCAATTTACAATCTCTAAATAACACTCGGAACTAATTTATGAAGTTATACCACGGCCATAGATTTACTAGATCGTAAACACGTGAGGATGTCTATGCCCTGTACACAGGACTGGCGGATCCTATCTTGATACGCGCTGGATATCATGAGCATCAGTCCACACCCAACGAACAGGCAGATGTCTGATCATGAATAGATCATTGACGTGACTGCCATCAAAGTGTGGAGGATAACTCATATATCCCACTGTGGTATCTCAAGTCAAATGACCACTATGCTCGCTCAACTCGAGAAGATTCCTATTGATGTTGGTGTACCATTTATTAGGAAATCTTTAGTGAGTCGTTTAGTATTTATCAAATAAACACTTACATATCTATACGAGTCTTCCGAGACTCATGGTTCATTGGGATAAACCATCGGACCAAGTCATGATATACGACATGTACTGGTCTCAGTGGATTTTACTAACCGACATGTGTTAGTAAATCTTGACCAGGAACTTTATTTAAGGATATACATCTTATAGTGTGCTTCCCAATCTCAATTACAAACTACGTTGTAACTGCGCACTATATTGTCAATCCTAGGGTATATGTCTAATACACACGTATCACTAAATAGGATTTAGTTTCGATCTAATCATAATCAGATATCTAATCATAATTAGATCGAATAAGTGTATAAAAGACAAAGGTGCTACCATTAAATTAGTAATATTATGGAAAATGGAATTACTCATATTCATGAATTGGACATAAATACGATCCAGATTGGCACTCCGAGCACCAACCCTAACAATTACAACCCTATTTATAGGAGATCAATTAGAATCCTATTCAAATAAGATAAATATTATATAATCTTAATTACAATAAAATACTTAAAATAACAACTTGACTAAAATAATAATACGATACCGGGAATCTCACTACTGTTATACTATGAGACAAGTGTCACATAATATAAATTATGTTTGGATGCATATACCTTCATGAAATGATTTTGGGGAACAGTCGGAAAAATCTTCGAGATTCCGATACGAGATAATACGATGTTCTACTATGGACAGTTTATGGTATTTGGGCCATAACTCTCTCATATGAACTCTGATTTTTATGAATTTTATATTTTCGGAAAGATGAGATCGAGATCTATGACTTTTGTGTTGAACATTTTTCCAAATTTGAACCAGAAATAAGTCGAAAATACAGATCAAAAATCTAGGTGAATAGTACTCGGACCTATCTAGAGAAATCTCTAAGTTTCTCAAAGGTTCAAAACATTTCTTAAAAAAAAAAAAGAAAATTGCAAGTGGCCCCTAGTATAAAAGGGGGATACTATTCCTACATCCTTAAAATGTAATTTTGTAGAGAAATAGAGAAACGTGATGATGAGAGAAAGAAGAAGAATAGAAGAAAAATAAGAAAGAGAGGAGGGAAGAAGAAGCAAATAAGAGAGGGCAAATACCAAATCTCCATAAGATAAGAAGAGGCTTGTCAACCATTAAGAGCTTGGGGAGTGAAGGAAATCAAGAGAAAGAAGGTAAAGAATCTTGACCCAAATTCTAAGTTATGAAATTTTGATAAAATAATGTTATGGTGGTTTTATTGGCATACTAGTAATTGCACTGAAGAAGATACCAAACTAAGAAATTGGTTTTATTGAAGGATGTTCAAGAATTAAGAAATCTTAGGTAATGAATTTAAGTACTTTAACATTATGTAAATCATATTAGATGATGTTATAATCCAAACGATACGTCTTATAATTGGAGATATCTTCTGGCGATGATATATTATGTTCTAAAACCAAACGGTTAGATACGATATAATCTAAACGACTTTATTACGAGAGAATTTCAGTCTATACCCAAAAATAAGAGATTTTGATAAACATCCCTTAGGAAAAAAGGAGAAATTTTATTAATCAAGGTATGTTCCAAAACTTATTGAGATTACAACCCTATTTATAGAAGACCAATTAGAATCATATTCAAATAAGATAAATAATCTCTAATCTTAATTACATTAAAATACTTAAAATAGCAACTTGAATAAAATAATAATACGACTAAAATAAAAAAAGCTAATTAAAGCAATATAAAATAAAATAAGAAATTATAAATAAAATAAAAGACTGCCAAAGTTATACTACATAAAATGCTCTCCTTTCATGACTGCATTTTCCTTGCCATTAAGTTGATCATTTAAATGACTGAGGCATGTTTGCATTTTCCAACGGTTTAAAGACAATAGATATTTTTAGTTTTTATTTTTGTTTGTGTTGAGGCTACTAGCAAATATCACTCAATTTTTTTTTACTAAGGATGTGGGATTAAGGTATGTTGTTTTGTTGTTGAACTAAAAAGAATAGTTCAGTATACGAAACTTCCCACGATATAGATTTTAGGAAAGATTCAATATGTACGCAATATTATTCTTTTTTTATTTTTATTTAGTTTTTAACAAAGAGACTGTTAGGTTGTTGAACTATATTGCACTACAAGAAAATAAAATATTACCGATCGAATATTCGGTAGGTAAACAGTAGATTTCAGTTAGTATAATAAATTAGTGATCAATTATCGACCAAAATATTATGTGAATATTTGGCTCGTCGGTAAATGAATACTGACTTAAATATATTCGGTCGGTAATATTATCGACTGATTATCGACCATATAGATTTCTGTTGGTGTTATTACCGATCGATTACCAACTGTATATTACAAAGTAATCGGTCATTATATAGATGAATTTCAGTCGGTAATAACTCATCATTTTATCGATCGAAATTATTAGGTCGGTAAATGTATATATTACCGACCGTTATTTCGGTCGCTAAGAACTTAGAATTACCGACGAAAATTAATTTAATTGGTAAATGTTACTGGTTGTAATAAGTCCACCGACCGAATTTTAGGTCAATAATTATATTATATATATTTTCTATTAAATTATATTATTTTTCAATTAAAATTTAATATTATAAATTATAATTAAATAATTAATAATAAATTAATAATAAAATGTAATATAATAATAAAATTACATTATTTTACAAAATACATTAAACAAAATGGGAAAAAAAATACAACCACTATACTACGACTAGGAGTGTTAGGGTTGGTGCCCAGATCGTATTTATGTCTGATTCATAAATACGAGCAATTTCATTTTCCATAATATTACTTATTTAATGGTAGCACCTCTTGTTTTTTATACACATATTCGATCTAATTGCGATTAGATATCTAATTATGATTAGATTGAAACTAAATTTGGTTTAGTGATACGTGTATATTAGACAAAGACCATAGGATTTACGATGTAGTGCACAGTTACAACGTAATTTGTAATTGATATTGGGAAGCGCACTATAAGATGTATATCCTTAAAATAAAGTTCATGATCAAGATTTACTAACATGGGTCGGTTAGTGAAATCCGTTGAAACCAGTACATGTCGTATATCGTGACTTGGTCCGATGGTTTATCCCAGTGAACCATGAGTCTCGGGAGACTCGTATAGACATGTAGTTGTTTATTTGATAAACACTGAATGACTTACTGAAGATTTCCTAACAGATGGTACACCAACGTCAATATGAATCTTCTCGAGTTGAGCGAGCATAATGGTCCTTCGACTTGAGATACCACTGTGGATATATGAGTTATCCTCCACACTTTGATAGCAGTCACGTCACCTATCTATTTAGATCAGACCTCTGCCTGATCGTTGGGTGTGGACTGATGCTCATGATATCCTGTGTGTATCAAGATAGAATTCGTCAGTCTTGTGTACAGGGCATAGGCATCCTCACGTGTTTACGATCTAGTAAATCCATGGCCGTGGTATAACTTCGGAAATTAGTTCCGAGTGTTATTTAGAGATCATAAATAGAAATTCGACTATATTACCGAAAGAATTTGACGTTTTTATCTATATCCCAGGTATAATATGAATAGCATGTGACAGAATGATTATACGTATGCAATGACCTCCACTTACATAGTTTAGCGAGATTATTTGTGGTCATCATAATTCATGAGTGGGTGAATTATGGATACGAAATTGGATTTCGTGACGGATAAACCTAAACTTAGAGAGTCCCACAATATGAAGTGTACTCATTGAACACTTGGGCAACTCGTTATGAATAATACAGATTATTCATGATACTTCATCGTATTAAATGAGTCAATTCGAATCGTTTAATCGGTTAAACGAAAACACATGCTTTAGGGCATTTTTGGTCAATCGTAATTATTATGTACATGTATTTGATACATAATTTGATTAGATACACATTAATTAAATGTCAAATGAGATTTTGACACATGCCATAAATATATGTATTTGTTATTTAATGTAAATAAAAATACACATATATATATAATAATAATAATTATATTAATTAATTATTTAGATATTTAAATGTTAAGTATTTGAATAATTAAATGATATATTTTTTCCTAATTGTTATGAAAAATATTTAATTATTATTGGTGACACATGGCATGATTTAATTAAATTTTAGGTGTGCAAATATGATTTGTTAACTTAAAGTTTGATTTAATTAATTGGATTAATTTTGGAAATTGACAATTATACCCCCCAAAGTCGGTCATGGAGTATTTTTAAGTTGGAAATTTTATTTTCTTCTTGAATAAGCTTGCCATGGCCAAATGGATTCCTCCAAAAATACACCTCCAAATTACTTGATGATTCAAGGAAAGAAAATCAAGAAAATCAAGAAAAAAGCTATGCAATCAAGAGAATTAAAGGTAATTCTTTATATCCCTAAGCTGAGAAATTATGTTTCTTGTTTCTTGAAGATCTAGTGAGATCTAGGGTTTCTTCTTTTCTATAAATTTGGGGCTTTTGTATTTGGAGGATGGAATTGGATGCATATGGCATGTGTGAAGTAGATTTAGATGATATTATTGTAATTATTGTCCAATTTGATTTGATGATACGTTACCATTATAGAGTGTTATGACCACTCTTATAATGCCTAGAATTGTTCTTGGGTGGTTCATGTGTGGTGAATTTGATTGGTGTTTTGATTAATTGGATTAATCTTGAAAAATTGGATTTAAAGCATGAAATTTGATAATTTTTGTTGCAAAATCAGATCTGGAAAACTGAATTATTTTTGATGAAAAATGATGTCATTTGAATGTATTGGATGTGTTTTGGGTGTTGGAATAATTTTCGGAAATTGTTTCGGAGATGAAATAAGCGAAAACGGCGAAAAACAACGTTACCTGGTGACTTTTGAGCCAACCGGGTGACGGCTGCCCAAACAATGAATTTGTCATTGATCGAGCAGCTCATGAACTGTCCTAACACTATTGGGGCTGACCTGGGTAGTTCCCGTATGTGTTGGGTGGTCGGTTCAATCAAAAACGTGTTTTATGCTATTTTGCGGAAAAAAACGTTTTCGTAAAAGTTTCGCGATGTTTCTTAACTATTTATGTCGTTATTTGATATCGAATATATATGTTTAGGTGAAATATGAATGAATTATTCATATTAGATATTGAATAATTTATTCATAATTTAAAAAATTTAAAATTATGATTTCGCCTGAACCGCACTTCCGCCGCGCCCTTCGCCCGAAACCCCAACAAGGAGGAGGAGGATGAGGAGGACCACCAAGAGACAATTGTATCTGCTGTTGCATCAACCAAAGAACTAGTCAGACCTGTTTCCGTATCTGCTGCTATATTTTTTGCTATTGCTCGTGTATCTTCTAAGGCATATGCTCTTACTGTTGCTGAATCTGCACATGTTGCTACCGCATATACTCCTATTGTTGCTGCATCTGCTCATGTTGTTGTTTCTCTTGCATCTTATTGCATTGTTGTCTCAGCATAGTGATCTCCTCCTATATACTGCCTGTGAACCCGAGGCAGTAGAAGATGAGGAACTACCCTCAAGTACATACTGAGAGCTCTGATCGTAGACATGTTTTTTCATATCCCTTCCGAAAATCTCAATAAACATTCTGTTCTCATTTATCGGCTCCCCAGTATGTAGCAGTTGATCCCGAACAGCTGTATAGAGATCCTGTGAGAAATTTAATTCATGTTAGACCGTAATACAAATTTTTAAAAGTTATATAAGTAAAAAAAAATACAACTGAACATAAACATATATAATACCCTACATGCACGTCCTGTGATCGCTGATCGACGAACGTGTGTCTTTCGTGATTCTTCGTGTGTGTATGCACGAAGAGCTCAAAGGCACTCAGCTGCCGACCCCATTATTTCTCCTATCCATTTACAAACAATGTAATAGTAGTTAACTTTAAAAACTAATAAGTAATTCAAAGAACTATTTATTATTTTCAATTTATATACTTACAAGATGGCACCACGATCGTAATGTATCGGGTGCCTCTCGTATGCTTGATCATTTCTATTCCTTCGATGCCGGAACGTCGTCGGTTATGGGAGGCCATTTCTGAACATACAAGAAAATCGAGAGATTCCCAGTATTGCTTCAAATTATTCCATTAAAGATCGTTTATTAAACATGATTGCTTCCATTTCTACTTAATCTCGTTCAACATATCTTTGTACCGAAAGGCTACCTTCTTCTCCAATATAAAAATACATCATGGCATTAATTGCCTCGTCCCACCAAAAGTATTTCTGTAAAATAATTGAAATAACTTATAAATATTATATTTTAACTATAAATATTTTATATTAAGTAATTAATTAAAATTTCTAATTAATGTTAACACCTCTTATTTTTTATATACATATTCGATCTAATTATAGATTAGATTGAAACTAAATAAAGTTTAATGATGTATATATTAGATAAATACCAGAGAATATATATTGTAGTATACAGTTACAACGAAGTTTGTAATTGACATTGGGAGGTGTCACTACTATAGGTATATTCTTAAATAAAGTTTCTGATCAAGATTTCCTGACACATGTCAGTTTGTAAAATCTATTGAGATAAGAACATGTCGTATATTGAGACTTGGTCTGATATGTTATCACAATGAACTATAAGTCTTGGGGATAATAGTATAGATATGTAGGTATTTATTTAATAAATATTGAACGATTCACTAAATAATTTCTAATAGATGACACACCAACATCAATAGGAATTTTCTTGAGTCGAGTTACGTATCAAGTAATTTGACTTGCGATACCACCGTGGATGTACGAGTGATCGTCCACACTTTGAAAACAATCACATCATCGGTTTTTTTAGATCATATATTCGCCTATTCGTTGAGTGTGGACTGATACTCATGATATCATGTGATGTATCCAGAGATGATCAGTCAGTTTCATGTGCGGGATTTAGGTATCCACCTTGTGATCCTTTAAATCTTTGGTCAAGGTGTATTGCGGAAATTAGTTCCGAGTATTTATCTAGAGAAACATTAATATGTCGTGACCCACATATATGAATTGTACATAGCGGAGGTTTGGCGTTCTTATCTATGTCTTCGGTATAGTTTGAATACCTACGACGAAAGGACTATATGATATGCGTAGACTTCTATGGTTCAGCGTGGTTATCTGTGGTCGTCATAATTCACTACAAGAAAATAATTTTTACCAGCCGAATTATTGGTCGGTAAATAATATATTTCGATCAGAATGATATATTACCGACCGATTACTGACCATAATATTATGTTGGTAAATGTCTCGTTAGTACCAAAATACTAACCAAATATATTTTCCTTCAATTACTCTTCAAGCGCATCTTCCAAAAATGAGATGGAAAATCAAAATATTTTCCACTCAGTGCCAATGCCACATTCTTCAACCTAATATTGAAGCCTAATTTAAGGAAGATATTCAGAGAATTTCTGGCTGAAGACTTTAAACTTAGCGCTAGCGATGAGGTAACTACACATTTTTTTTTCTTTATTTTTGTTTTATTTTATTTATGTGTGCGATTTGTGTGTTTAATAGTTTTCATGTGTATTTATGCAGGTACTAGCGTAACCCATACAACCCGTGTAGCAAAATTCTAACCATCATGAGCCTGATCAACTCCATGCATGGTAGTGTTGTTTCTCACTTTTGTTTCTTTACACTTATCTTACATTGAGGAGAATACAAGTTTTAAGTTTTGGGGTGTGTGCATGTTAGTGTTAGTCCTATTATTGCATGTTATTGTTAGTCCTGCTATTCTACATATTCATATCAACAATAAAAAAACAACTAAAAAAATCATTTTTTTTGTTTAGTTCCTAGATAGTGAAACATAAGTCTAATGATGATTTTGTTTGCTTTATGATGAAATGTTAGAAACGATAAGTGCCCAATTGAATTTTATCTGTTGCCTTGAGTATGTGATTTAGGTTAGACTCATAAGCACTAAAAAGTAGATTTCTAGCAATAAGAGCCTATGTAGTTGACAAAGTGACTAGTTGAGGAAATTATTTGAAGATGAACGATCGTTTCCTTAGATATATATCTCTATTTGTTATTATTTCTGATATATGATATGACTAGAGCAAAAAAAAAAGATATATTTTGAAAAGAATGAAAAGAGCAAAAAAAATATATTAAGAAAAAAAAAAGATAAACCACTTATAACCGATAAGCGTGAAGCTATCCATGGGTGAGTGTTAGGACCACCATGAGGAGAAATGCCACCTTAAAGGATAGGTGAGTCAAAAGATAAAGAGAAAGAGAAGCCATATTATATCGAGCTCAATAGACAAGTACATAGCAATTTTGAGATATTTAGGTTGATTTGACCCATCAGATGCCAATTTTTGAGGCAGAATCACTGAGTTGATTTACTTATGAATCGAGTTGTGACTGAACCTTTTCACACAACTGTGAGTCTGGCTTATATGATTTATTCAAGAACTTGAATATGAGTTGTGTTGTATTGAGTACTTTGAAGGTTCTTTGGTTTCTTTATTGGGCATTCTCTGAGGATAATACTATTTATAACAATCAGAACTGTTTTATATATTTTATTATTTTTTTGCATGATTGCATGTGTATGTTGTTGGGGTAGTTGTGGAACCCCTAGGGTCGGATCGATGCCCCGGGCAGTGAAAATGGGTCTAACCCATGGATATCAAGTATGAGTGTAATTTTAAATTATTTAATGAAATACTATATTTTATTACGAGTGTATAGGAAAAAATCGGGACTGAATCGGAGTCCGGAAACTCCCGAACGAACAAAAACGCGCGCACTGTAACAATCAATTCACATAATTTTTTTTTATTTGTTTCCTTTTCATTCAGCTCACATTCCAGTCAGCTGAATGAATTAGGGTCTTTGGCCCTAATTCTTTCCGGCCTTCTCCAAACACTTCAATAATACCCAAAATTAATTTTTAATTTCAAAACCAACATTAACACATGTTATAGAATAAAAATCACGTTTAGACACGTTCTTCATATAAGCCTAGCTAATATGTATGCAATTCGGCCACCTCCGAATTCGCGAAGAACACGAACGACCTTTCTGAACTATACAAGTCGAGGTCATCACATATGTTTAACAATCCCTCCTTCGTAGGCTATCTGAGTTGTGCTTAGAAAATATAGAATATACCGTCAAGTTTCCAAGACGCACATCTCATGTCGACATGTCCACGATTCTTCATAACTGATGCGATCCACCCTAAGTGATCGACTTTGGCCAAAGATTTAAGAATCGTGACTTTACTAACATGGATACCTAAACCCCTTATGGTACACATACGGGCTGACAGATCCTATCTTATTTCGCACTTGATTACTGAGTGCATCGGTCCACACCCAATGAACATCTAGAAGCCAGACCATGAAAGGTTTCTGACATACATGACATCTAAGTGTGGAGGATCTCACACATATCAATGATATCATATAGTCAAATGATTACATATGTTACTCGACTCGAGGAGATTCCTATTGACGGTGGTGTGTACTTCCAATTATTAGGAATCACATGTGAGTCATTCAGTATTCGCTCCAACGAATACCCACATGTCTATACGAGTTTCCAAAACACAGGGTACATCGCGTTAAACCATTGAACTCCAATTCCAATATACGACATGTGCTAGTCTTCTAGGTTATAGGAATTCGACCGTATTGCAAAACCAACGACTAAGAATATTTACTTTAAGAATAGTTTACACCTAGTGTCAAAACTATTCTACGGTCATTGTTATTCTTAGCATATCTATACATCAATCTAATACCTATAATGACAATACCATTAATAAGGTATGAAATGAAAAATGTAGTTATTTTATTAATAAATAATAAAATATATAATTCGGATTGGCACTTCAAGCACCAACTCCATCAAACTCCCACTTGCTTAGTGCCAATTTGGATGGTACCGTAGTCTCATCTCCTCCACATGTTTATCGAATAACTTAGGAGGTAAGGCCTTTGTAAGCGGGTCTACTATGTTGTCTTGTCCTTGAACATTCAAGACCACTATGTCTTTTCGTTCAATTATCTCTCTAATTACGTGGTATTTCCTTTCCACGTGTTTAGACTTGGAATGCGCTCTCGGCTCCTTAGCATGCGCAATGGCTCCATTATTATCACAGTATAATGAGATCAAATCCGCAATACTAGGCACAACTCCAAGTTCTGTGATAAAATTTCTAATCCAAACAGCTTCTTTAGCAGCTTCTGAAGCCGCTATAAATCATGCCTCGGTGGTGGAATCAGCTGTTGAGCCTTGCTTGGAACAACGCCAACTAATCACACCACCGTTAAGGGTAAATATGTATCCTGGTGTAGATTTTCTATCATCTGGATGTCACTGGAAGTCAGAGTCTGTATAACCCTTAACTTGTAGCTCATCTTCTCTATATATCAGAAACTTATCCTTGGTGCCTTTTAAGATATTTTAGGATATGTTTCAAGGCTGTCCAATGATCATTACCTGGATCAGATTGATATTGGCCGGTCATACTGACGCCGAAACTGATGTCAGGTCTAATACATAACATAATATACATTATGCTTCCAATACAAGAAGCATATGGCAAGTTAGACATCATAACTCTCTCTTCCTCAGTTTGATGTTCCATTTTCTTTGAAAGATGTATGTCGTATTGGAAAGGTACATTTTCTGCCTTGTAGTTGGTAAAACCGTACCTTTCTAGCATCTTGTCTATGTACGTTGATTGTGACAACCCTATAAGCTTCCTAACTCTATCTCGGTAGAGCCTTATACCTAGTATATAGGAAGTTTCACTCATATCTTTCATGGAGAAGTTCTTGCAAAGGTAGGCTTTCACACTTTGCATCATCCCTATATCATTTCCTATGATAAGAATGTCATCTACATACAAGACTAAGAAAACTATCATGCTCCCACTAACTTTCTTATAAACACGTGGTTCTTCCTCATTTTTGATGAATCCGGATAATCTAATTATCTCATCAAAATGACGATTCCAGCTTCGGGATGCATGTTTAAGTCCATAAATAGACTTTTGGAGCTTACAAACCAAGTTTGAAGTCTCACTGGATACGAAACCCTCTGGTTGTTCTATATAGATATCCTCCTCAAGGAATCCATTTAGGAAAGCGGTTTTCACATCCATATGACATATCTCATAGTCGTGATATGCAACAATGGCTAAAAGAATCCTAATGGATTTTAGCATGGCTACTGGTGAAAAAGTTTCCTGATAGTCAATCCATGGACGTTGAGTGTAACCTTTCGCTACCAGTCAGGCCTTAAAGGTTTCCACCTTTCCTTCGGGCCATCGCTTCCTTTTGTAAACCCATTTACAACTAATATGTTTAACTCCTTCAGGAAGTTCAACTAAGTCCCAGACTTGATTGGCATGCATTGAATCCATTTCGGATTTCATGGCTTACTGCCATTTTCCCGAATCGATATCCAATATCGTTTCCTTATACGTAGTCAGATCTGTTTCCTCCAATATGAGAACATAAAGGCTCACATCAGATGTTAAAAATAATCTCTTAGGAGGCTTTGATATTCTATTCGACTTACGTAGAACCTGTGTTGTAGATCCTTCATCTAGTTGGATCTCTGGTTCCATCTCAGGTTCCTTAATGTTGGGATCAAATTCATCAAGTTTAATCTCTCTATAATTCCCACTTTTTCTCAAAAAGTACTTTTCAAGAAAAGTTACAAAGCGAACAACAAATACATTTCGTTGCTCAAAATCATAGAATTGATATCCCATGGAATTATCATGATATCCAACGAACCTATATTTATACCCTATGGGTTCTAGTTTATCCCGCTGCGTAATTCTAACGTATGTAGGACAACCCCAAATCTTTAAATGCTTAAGACTTGGATTTCTACCAAACCATATCTGATAGGGGGTCGAAGAAACAGCTTTCGATGGAACCCTATTAAGTATGTAGGCAGCAGTTTGTAAAGCATAACCCCAAAAGTAATAAGGAAGATCTGTATAGCTCATCATCGTTCACACCATATCTAATAAAATACGATTTCTACGCTCAGACACTCAATTGTGTTAAGGAGTTCCTGGTATGCTATATTGGGCGAGAATTTCATTCTCTATTAAATAATTTCTGAATTCTTCACTCATGTATTCACCATCTCGATATGATCTAAGGCATTTGATGAATTTACTGGTTTATTTTTCTACCTCGTTTCGGAATATTTTGAACTTGTCAAATATTTTCGACTTATGTTTCATCAGATAGATATATCCATATCTAGACTTGTCATCTGTGAAAGTCACGCGCGCGCACTGTAGCAAGCAGTTCACACATTTTTTTTATTTGTTTCCTTTTCATTCAGCTCACATTCCAGTCAGCTGAATGAATTAGGGTCTTTGACCCTAATTCTTTCCGGTCTTCCCTAAACACTACAAAAATACCCAAAATTAATTTTTAATTTCAAAACCAACATTAACACATGTTATAGAATAAAAATCAAGTTTTTCAAAATATCAAATATTTTTACAAAAACATAAATTTATTCTAAATACGCACTTGCGTAAATTTTGAATCCATTACACAAACCAAATTAGAATCTCAATAAGAAATATCTCGTTAATAATTCTAGGTCACCCAAAGGTGGTCAAGTGATTCTAGAATGGTAGCCATAGCTCTAAGCTTTAATCTAGAGTTCCAAACTCTAATTAATTATTCCATGTCCAACATGAACATCTTTGACCTAATTACAAGCATGTTGTGTTTATATTTCTAAAGTATCATAACACAATTTATTAGCCTTATTTCAACATTAAGCTATGTGATCATGCATCTAATACATAAATAAACAAAGCTTAGGAGAAAATCAAACTTTACCTAGTAAGCTTGATGCAATATCCAATCTACTTCTCCTTTTTTGAAATCATCGGAGAACCTCCAAGGTGTGCAAGCTCGAATTCAAGATCCAATCTCAATTTCCAACGCAAGCAAGCTTTACTTCAAGATCTAATCTTGATTTCTCCTTAATGAAATGTTTTAGAGACCTCACAAGCTTCTCTAAACACTTCTTTAACTTAGGCTAATTTTTCTAATAATTTATTTGTATTTGAACTTGTAATTAAAACTTTCCTAAAGCTTGCTATTTATAGCAAAACTTAGGTAATTTTTAATTAATAAAAGTTGTAATCAACTTTTAAGTGGGCTTAAGCCAATTTGTCCAAATATGTATAAGTAGGTGTGATTAATCTACTTTGTCTCCCACTTTAATTTTATCCAATTAAATCAAGCCAAGGATTAGGAAATGGATTAGTTAAATGTTTGTCACCTTGATTTAATCCAATTAAATCAAGCCAAAACCACATATTATTACATACTTGCAATTACCATAATATCCTCAAATGGTAGAGATAATTATGATTTTACAATTAAGCCCTTGTGTAATTATTGAATTAATCCAATTAGGTCAAAGTAAATAATCAATGTTATCCAATAACACTTGATTATCTTAGCTGATAATTATAATATCGAATATTATCTTTTATCAAAATTAATCGGCTACCCAAGTGCTCAACGAGTACACTTCATATTGGGACTCTCTAAGTTCAGACACGTTCGTCATATAAGCCTAGCTAATATGTACGTAATTCGGCCACCTCCGAATTCGCGAAGAATACGAACGAATTTTCTGAACTATACAAGTCGAGGTCATCACATATGTTTAACAATCTCTCCGTCGTAGGTTATCCGAGTTGTGCTTAGGATCCATAGAATATACCGTCAAGTTTCCGAGGTGCACATCTCATGTCGACATGTCCATGATTCTTCATAACTGATGCGATCCACTCTAGATGATCGACTTTGGCCAAAGATTTAATAATCGTGACTTTACTAACATGGATACCTAAACCCCTTATGGTACACATACGGGCCGAAAGATATTATCTTGCTTCGCATTTGATTACTGAGTGCATCGGTCCACACCCAACGAACATCTAGAGGCCAGACCATGAAAGATTTCTGATATACATGACATATAAGTGTGGAGGATCTCACACAAAATCAATGTTATCCTATAGTCAAAGGATTACATATGCTACTCGACTCGAGGAGATTCCTATTGACGGTGGTGTGTACTTCCAACTATTAGGAATCATCTGTGAGTCATTCAGTATTCGCTCCAACGAATACCCACATGTCTATACAAGTTTCCAAAACTCATGGTACATCGCGTTAAACCATTGGAACTCCAATTCCAATATACGATATGTGCTAGTGTTCTAGGTTATAGGAATTCGACTGTATTCCAAAACCAACGACTAGAAATATTTACTTTAAGAATAGTTTACACCTAGTGTCAAAACTATTCTAAGGTCGATGTCATTCTTAGCATATCTATACATCAATCTAATACGCATAATGATAATACCACTAATAAGGTATGGAATGAAAAATGTAGTTATTTTATTAATAAATAATAAAATATATAATTCGGATTGGCACTCCAAGCACCAACTCCATCATATGTTGAATGACGTTTGTAGGTGTCGTCACTGTAAGTCCTCACGAGACTATAACTCGTCCACTATGGTCGTCTAGGGGTTTAAAGGCTTGTTGCATACGTTAAATGCAATTGTAATCCTTACTAAAGTGGCTCAGTTAATTTCATTATTTCTTTTCGTTGTTTTGAATTTAGTTTTTGCTCGAGGACTAGCAAAATGTTAAGTTTGAGGGGTATTTGATGAACTAATATTTTATATATTATTTCATTATCTTTTCACTTAATTTTAACTTAGTTTATAATTTATTTTATTTATTTTGTCTTAATTTATTTTATTTCGTTAATTTTAATAGGTTTTGGGAATAAACAATAAAATAGGATCATAAAAATATTTAATTGGAAAATTCTCATGCTATAAGGAATACAATTGAAGAAATAATTTAATTTGAAAATAAATTAAATTAGAAGAATTAAAAAGTAAAGAATCATAAAACATTGATGATTTAATTAATTGATAGGGTTGAGACATTATAAAAACATGCAAGAGGAGTGGCCTCACGCCATTTTGCAACAAAAGCTTATAACCAGAGGCAAAGCGCAAAGTGGAAGATTAGAAAGAAGCAGACGCATGAAATCAGAGGAGAAGCAACTCAAGTGAAAAAGCAAAGTGGAGTCTAGCAAATCAAAGTTCAGCACGCAAATTGATAAATATATATAGGCAAATAGAGGCAGAGCTACAGTTTTATCTCAGTTTTAAGTTCTTTCAGTATTTGCTTTGTCAATTTATTTTGCTAGAATGGTGTACCTAAATTATTCATGATTTTCTTTACTTTCATTATGAGTAGCTAAATCGTTAGTTTATGATTATAATGGATCATGAGCATAATATTTAATTGATTTATATATTTTTAATTTATTGAACTTGTTATTTGATTATTTTTTATTTTTTATTTTTTATTTTTAAATGCATGTTTTATTGTCTAGCCAACAATATAATAATCTTGATGAATCATTAGGAACTTGACGGAGGAAATTTGGGTTAATCATGGGAATAATAGCGTGTGATTTATATAAAAATATACTTAAAGGGTATGCGTAGCCACTATTAGAACTTGACCTTGATGAATTCGATTTAATTTAATTAACATAGACATATAGTTAATTGATTTAATCTGAATATATTCACCTGACCATCGAAAGAGACTTGTGAATAATTTAACGTTCTAGGTTAATAATTAGTAATCACAACCCAATTGAATGAAAAATGTCTGAGCTTATTGTGTGTGTGTTTATGTGAAATTGCAACTCTAAGTTCTTTTATATTAATAAGATAAATAGTAAGTCCCCGTGGGACTATATCCGACATATTATCACTATATTACTTGAACAATATATATGCTTTTTTGCTAGATATATAATATCGCGATCATGGTTCCAAAAGTTTGCAAGAAACTGTTTTGGAAGCCAAGCAAATTATTTCACTGCATATACTTGAAGAATGATGAGTTTAAAATGCTTATTTTCTAGTGAAGCTTCCAATTGCACAAAATAATTTTCTTATCTGTCTTGTTTTCAGTTGCTTTTTTAATTTCGATTTAATTTTCTAATAATCTCTTTTAAAATCCATATCTATATAATAATAAGCATAGGACACTCCCAGTAATTAAAGGAGATAATGCCTTTATCCTCCCAAATCTCTTGATTTCCCCCCTCATTGGAAAAAAAAAACAAACAAAGAAATGGGAGAAAAAACAGCAACTCTGCATAACACACAACAAATAACAATGCTAATATCTGCACCATAATCGTGAATTTCCATGCTAAAAGTCAAGCCCAAAATTCTTGAAGCATTTTTAACAAAAGGAAAAAAGAAAAACTGCATCCAACATCATTAACATCTGAAAGTACCAAGCTACTGATCATCAAACACATTGATTTGCAATTCTTTGGGCAATAAAAGCATAAGAGTAATGCAATGATTGTCCAAATTGCTTTGAAATTAAAGTTATGAAGAAAGCATACAAGACATTCATTCAAGAAGTCTCTGCAGCAGGTTGGGTTACTCCATGCTTCACCAACAACTTGCTCAGAGACTCAGCCGAGCAAACTTGGTACTTCACTTTTCCGGAAGGCGTTAGGAAAATCTCAGCCAGTTCAAGTTTATCAGAAGTAAGACTGGTGCTGTCCATGGTCTTGCTGAGGACCTTCAGTGCGAGCTGGACCGCTTCTTCCCTGGTAATGTCATCTTTGTAATCCTGTTTAAGGATTGATTGTGCAGCTTGGTTATTTGCACCAATTGCAGCAGCTTTCCATCCACCGTAATTTCCACTTGGATCACTCATGTAAAGTTGGAAACCATAATTTTTGTCCCATCCAGCAAAAAGAAACGAAACACCAAAGGGGCGAAGGCCACCAAACTGTGTGTAACCTTGCTTTGTATCACAAAGAGATTGAACAAGCTGCTCAACAGGCATTGGCTCTTGGTAGGCATATGTGTAGCGTTGGGCTTGGACCCTTGCAGTGTTAATTAGGATGTTGGCATCAGACATTATTCCAGCAACAGCACAAGCAACATGATCATCAATCTTGTACATCTTCTCAGTGGAAGATGATGTTTGCAGGAGCTTGGAAGTAACCTTCTTTTCACCAACCAAGACGACACCATCTTTTGATAATATACCAATTGCACTACCAGCATTTCCTATGGCCTCCATTGCATACTCAACTTGGTAGAGACGGCCTTCAGGGGAAAAAATTGTGGTGCGGCTATCATATCTCCGAGACATTTTTGGTTATGACTGGAAAAAGAACATGCATCAAACAGATTCCAGAAAATTAAAGAATATTATGGAAAAGAAAACACAAACATGAATTTAACACTAAAAAAGGAAAACAGCATACAGTAGTTAATGGGTACAACAACTAAAGATGAGATGAGCATGAAAGTTACCAGAGTTCTGAAAAATCAAACAGGAGTTCAGTCTGAAGAACATAGATACATGCAAATTCTAAAGAATTTCATATCCACATATGATAGACTAGAAGTACAATTATTTAAAAGCACCAACATACTAAGTAGAACAGCTATGGAACAAAATGAAAAATTTAATGATAATAACAATGATAAGAAGCAAGAAGTAAAAGAAATAACCAAGACCATGTAAAATGATTCTTTCTGTATCATATTTGAAAATAAAGAAAGCGCGTTTCTCTTATCAAGAACAAAAGAAATAACATGCCTTCATACAATATGTATTCCACTTTTGTCCCTTTGCCATCTCACTTCCATTTTCAAAATCAATCAAGCACATTTGTAAACGTTGGTAGTAGATGTGTGGACTGATTACAATGAAACATTAATAGGAAACGTTGTTAGTATTCAGAAGGGTGTTATATATTTAGTGTCAGCCACTGTTAGTGGTAAAACATGTAGATATACTTTGAGAAGTCAGATGTATTTTAAACCTGTTTAATGTATATTGATATTTTTGTTTATTTTGGACAGTGTCCATTTCTTTCACATCCATTAACCTACCAAAACACATTTATATCATCATATAACATTATCATTTGCTAAGTAACACTTGTGTGAAAGAAATGGACATTGTCCCAAAATAAACAAAAATATCAATATACATTAAACAATTTAAAGTACATCTGACTCCTCAAAGTATATCTACGTTTTACCACTAATAGTGGCTGACACTAAATATATAACACCCTTCTGAATACTACCGACATTTCCTATTAATGTATCCTTGTAATCAATCCACACATCTACTGGCACAAAACGATCAATAGTCTCTAAACCGTGCCTACATTGTTCTGCCCCACCAGCTCCACTCAATTTATATCTTAGTTTCCTCAATATTTTAAAACGATCAGACAAATCAGGATCAACAATCCAAGTTTACGGGTTCCCTTCACCAACCCCAATAAATATCTTATCTGCCAGTGGTACCGTCTCTAATGTTGCATTATCATTCACTATAAAGTGGCTCTCCATCTTTGTGATTTTCATAGACAACGCGTATGTATGTTGGTTCGTGAGTAGAGAAGAGAGACCAGATATGGTCAAGTACGAATAATGGGATAAAGGGACATTTAGGATATGTGAGGAATAAGAACTTACCAGTAACTCTGGATTTTTTGGTTTGAGTAAGAGGTCTCATATTTTGAAAGAGTTACAATTAGATCAGTGAAGAATTGGATAATTGCAAAGAAGGGTCTATCCACAAACTTGCACGCTCTTATACTAAGATATGGATTTGTAGATTAGACTTATTTCTAGTGAAAACCTTATATAATATTACTATGGTTTTCGACCGTCCACAAATGGATGTGAATTTTTCACTGTTTCAGTATCGGTAGCCATTAGATTAAAGGAAGTACACGTGTATGGTTCAGATGTAACCTGAGTTGTGATGAGGTATTTTCTGGGGTTTAGTCTCCGAAGAGAGTTATATCTAACCGCATTGGATGAGGATGTGTAAGTGTGGCTCTCCATCTTTGTGATTTTCAGAGGCAACTCGTATATATGTTGGTTCGTGAGTAGAGAAGAGAGACCATATATGGTCAAGTACGAATAATGGGATAAATGGACATTTAGGATATGTGAGGGATAAGGACTTACCAGTAACTCTGAATTTTTTGGTTTGAACAGAAGGTCTCATATTTTGAAAAAGTTACAATTAGGTTAGTGAAGAATTGGAGAATTACAAAGAACGGTCTATCCATAAAATCACACGCCCTTATACTAAGGTATGGATTTGTGGATTAGACTTATTTGTAGTGAAAACCTTATATAATATTACTAAGGTTTTCCACCGTCCACAAATGGATGTGGATTTTTCACCGTTTAAGTATCGGTAGATGTTAGATTAAAGGAAGTACATGTGTATGGTTCGGATGTAACCTGAGTTTCGATGAGCTATTTTTTGGGGGAAATTTTTTGATTCGAAATAAAGTAGGACATGTGTTCGATTCTTGTGGAAGAGCTTGCGTGACAAGGCATGCATTATTTATATATAAAGATGTGGATGTGATGGGGGTTGTCAAATCGACATGTTATTTGAATTAGAGGGTATTGCTGAAGAAAGTAAAGGTCAGTATTTTATATTCTCTTTTTTTTTTTTTTCCGTTTTTATTGATAGGGGTTGTATACAATGTTGTACTCACTAGAAGATTATCCCACGAATTACGGGCAATTCATTCAAATGTGTGTACATCAATTTTTGACGTGGCAAATCAGAGAGTGAGAAGGTCGTGGTCAGTTAGTTCCGACGAAGTTTGTTCGATTGTGCGAGGAAGAGAGGAGTTGATAAGCCGGTTAAGAAGGTTGAACAGAAGGGTTAGTCGAGGTAAAAGAAATTTGAGGGCTGTTCGTGTTTGGTCAATAGAGTTATATATTAAGAATGGAAGGATGTGTAAGTGTGGCTCTCCATCTTTGTGATTTTCAGAGTATATTGTTGATAAGAGCAATAAAAACATTATACACTTGTAACTTCCTAGGCGATACTTTATTCCTTTAATATATCGAAGAATATTTTTAACATAATGCTTACGAGCGTATGTAAAACGTGCAGATCGATACCATGACCTATTTCGATAACTACATCTATACCCACTCGTTCCCTGAGTCATCTTTTTCGATATACCACTGGAGTTCGATTGAGGCTCTGACTGCTTCCTACCATTCTTAATATATAACTCTACGGACCTAACAAGAACAGCCCTCAAATTTCTTTTACCCCGGCTAACCCTTCTGTTCAACCTTCTTAATCGGCTTATCAACTCTCTCTTCCTCGCACAATCGAACAAACTTCGCCGGAACTAACTAACCACGACCTTCCCACTCTCTGATTTGCCATGTCAAAAATCAATCTACACACATTTGAATGAATTGCTCCTAATTCGTGGGATAATCTTCTAGAGAGTACAACATTGTATACAACCCCTATCAATAAAAACGACAAATAAAAAAAAGAGAGAATATAAAGATACTGACTTTTACTTTCTTCAGCTATACCCTCCAATTCAAATAACATGTCGATTTGACAACCCCTATCACATCCACAACTTTATATGCAAATAATGCACGCCTTGTCAAGCAAGCTATTCCACAAGAATTGAACACGTGTCCTACTTTATTTCGAATCAAAAACTTTCCCCACAAAAAATACATCATCACAACTCAGGTTACATCTGAACCATACATGTGTACTTCCTTTAATCTAACGGCTACCGACACTTAAACAGTGAACAATCCACATCCATTTGTGGACGGTGGAAAACCTTAGTAATATTATATAAGGTTTTCACTACAAATAAGCCTAATCCACAAATTCATACCTTAGTATAAGAGCGTGCAATTCTGTAGATAGACCCTTCTTTGCAATTATCCAATTCTTCACTGACCTAATTGGCTAATTGTAACTCTTTCAAAATATGAGACCTCCTACTCAAACCAAAAAATTCAGAGTTACGGGTAAGTCTTTATTCCTCACATATCCTAAATGTCCCTTTATCCCATTATTCGTACTTGACCATATCTGGTCTCTCTTCTCTACTCACGAACCAACATACATTCGCGTTGCCTCTGAAAATCACAAAGATGGAGAGCCACACTTACACATCCTCATCCAATGCAAGAAGAGATTCGATATCAAATATCACAATTTATGTGATATCACTGACCCTAATATATTCACAAACGAAGGTGATGAACTACCAGTATATCACCCAAACATCCAGGTACCTCGATCCGATGCCGCTGTTCACGATTACATAAGCAAGGGTGGGGTATACGAGGAAAGAGGAACCATCAAAGCTCTAAGGAAGTCCCCTCGCAAAAACAGAGATAAAATTTGGACAGCCTTACTCTAAGAATCGACATCAAAGACAGAATTCCTCCACAGAGTAGAAAAAGAACAACCTTACATATTCGCAACCCAACTTAAAAATCTGCAGTATGCGGCTGACCATAAATGGCCTACAGCGCCTGTAGTCTACACACCAAGATGGAACAATTTCATGGGTTTGCCTGAACAACTACAACAATGGGCAACAGAAAACATTAATTGTGTACGTAGACAATGGGTACAACAATTTTTTGGATGGGAGGATCGCATCTTGGTCGCCAATGAACATGAAAGTGTTCTTGGTGATCTGGAAAACAGATTAATGAACCATTTTACAGAAACTCATGAAACTCGTGACCTTTGTGCAGGACCCGAAAAACAGACCACACCGTTGTCGGAGCTTGATCCTTGAAGGCCCATCCAAAACGGGTAAAACTCAATGGGCTCGTAGCTTAGGCCTACATAATTATTTCTGTGAAGGTGTCGATTTCACTACCTATAATAATAATGTTTTGTACAATATAATAGATGATATTCTCTTCCAGTATTTACCCTGTAAGAAAGGCTTATTGGGGTGTCAGTACGACTTTGCATATAATGAAAAATACCGCACTAAAAAAGTAATTAAAGGCGGTATTCCTAGTATAGTTTTATGTAATCCGAACTCCAGTTACGAATTTGGGATGCGACAAGATCTATCGTTCTTGGCTTGGGCTGAAGAAAATGTTATTTTCTTTACAATTTCAAAGCCTTTTTTTCAAACTGAAGAGTAATGGATTTATATTTCATATTATCAATAAAATTGATGTCTTTTTTCATTTCATATACTGTATTGACTTTTGGTGGTTGTATATCATGGATTGCAAAGTGGCGCTCTCCAGTTCGCTCTATTGCTCGGGATATCTTTATAAATTATTTTTTATTACACATGATTATACTTTGAAAGTGTCAATTCACTTACTTACAACATTACCCTTATCATCAACAATTACACCTTTACTATCGGACACATCCTTCACACTCATTATAACATTCTTCAGCACCGCTGATAATTCTTCTGGATGCATAACAACGGAACCTCTCCTATCTATCTCCTCTCTCCTAATATCGACTACTGAAACAGATGGTCCTGGATCAATATCACACCCGTTCCTACACGTCATAATCAGAAACGCTTAATCGGCCGTTTCGTTCTTCAATGGCTGATCCACTCTCACCAAAACCACCCAACAACATATCCCTTCTCCTATCGGGAATAGATACTGACTTTTACTTTCTTCAGCAATACCCTCCAATTCAAATAACATGTCGATTTGACAACCCCCATCAGATCCACAACTTTATATACAAATAATGAACGCCTTGTCACGCAAGCTCTTCCACAAAAATTGAACATGTGTCCTACTTTATTTCGAATCAAAAACTTCCCCCCAAAAAATACCCCATCACAACTCAGGTTATATCTAAACCATACACGTGTACTTCCTTTAATCTAACGGCTACCGACACTTAAACAGTGAAAAATCCACATCCATTTGTGGACGGTGGAAAACCTTAGTAATATTATATAAGGTTTTCACTACAAATAAGCCTAATCCACAAATCCATACCTTAGTATAAGAGCGTGCAATTTTGTGGATAGATCCTTCTTTGCAATTATCCAATTCTTCATGGACCTAATTGTAACTCTTTCAAAATATAAGACTTCCTACTCATACCAAAAGATTCAGAGTTACTGGTAAGTCTTTGTTCCTCACATATCCTAAATGTCCCCTTATCCCATTATTCGTACTTGACCATATCTGGTCTCTCTTCTCTACTCATGAACCAACATACATACGCGTTGCCTCTGAAAATCACAAAGATGGAGAGCCACACTTACACATCCTCATCCAATGCAAGAAGAGATTCGATATCAAATATCACAATTTCTGTGATATCACTGACCCTAATATATTCACAAACGAAGGTGATGAACTACCAGTATATCACCCAAACATCCAGGTACCTCGATTTGATGTCGTTGTTCACGGGGTGACTGCTAAAACCTAGATAATTTGACCATGTATCTTTAACCACCTTGATACAAGTCAAAATAGAGAGGCTTTTCCATAATTTCACCTTGCTTTGGTTAGTCCTTATATTTTGGCTAACTCGACAAGATTGTCAAGATATATCGCTTCCACTTAGAATCCATGTATTTACTAATGCTTGAGAGTCAAGATATAAAAAGTAAAATTGGTTTATATGCCAATATTTAATTTGATGGTTAGGCTTCGGGCTTCTTAAGAGCCACCAACACAAACCTCATATCTAACATAACAAGGATAGAAAATATCTTATATTAACGAGGTTATAATAGTCATCAAAATGAATTAAGCTCATCAGTAATGAACATCAACAAATTCAACAGTCACTATCAACTATGTGCAAACTGCAAAGCATAGGTTAAATAAAAGAAGCTGCAGAATTTCAAGAACCATACAGAAAATAAAACCAATTCTCCTAAGAAACAAATGCACAGGAATAGGACTGCCATTCTAAACAAGATCCTCATGACTGACTTTATACTCATATATATATATATATATATATATATATATATAAATTCCATCCCTATACAAAGGAATATATACCACCAAAGCATCAGTAGACTCGAAGAATAATTGAGAAGTGCCAATGGTCACTAAAATGATCATCAAAAATGGGTTCTTACTCAAATTTGCATTGGGGACTCATAAGCTCACAAACAATTCTAACAAGAAGTATGGAAATCCCTCAAGTCATTGCACTTAAATTAATAGAATGTGGGCATCAATTTTCCATTAAAATCAAACCTAAACTTAATATCCATTAGGCATGCAACTGAGTTTCTTCAAGCTATTCGCAGAAAGTATCATTAATTGTATAAAAATAATAAAAATAACTAAAATTAACGGAAATCTAAGCAAGACCCAAAGCAAGGGTTTAACAAATTCAGCTGGGCTAGAAAACGCATCAAATTTAAATCAAAAAAAAAAATCAAAATTCGAATAAAACGAAATATTTTGAGAAACAAACAGCGCCGACACTTAATTCCCAAAAAAAAAATGCAAATAAAAATTAGATCTTGCGAAGCGAATATGAAAGCTGAAACATTACGTGTAATTATTTCTGTGTCTGCTTCAGCTAATGCTCTTCGACTCTTCGTTAAATCTCAGTGATTTCGCTCGCTATTACTTATATATCTTCTTTAAGCCTCACTGACTTATTTCTCAAGAAAATTTCGTGTTTCTTTTTTTCTTTTTTCTTTTTTCTTTTTTAAATAAATTGCTTTCTTATTTGGGCCTGGAATTTTGGGCCGGGCCATAGTTGATGAAGAAAACTTTTAACACCCCTTCAATATTCCGACAAAACTCCTCTTTAACTTTCTAACTTCTAAGGATAAAAGACTAATTAAACTGAATTATTAGTTGAGGTTTGACAAATTTTTCTAATTTTTTCCACTCGTATATGAATAGTTAGAAAGGTTAAGATCCAATTATATAAAAATTATTATTCAATAACTATCAATCAAATATTATAAGCTTATCGCATCCAAGTCCAATTAAACTATCTTTTCTTCCCTTTTTTAAATTTTAAGTGATTTTGAATTCCAATAATTAGTTAAAATTAAACATATTTTAAATTCTAGTTTAAAACTATTCAAAACAAAAATCATAGTTTAAAGCCTTCTTCTGTTGATATTACTAAGTTTGCAAGGAGGAAGAAAAAGAGATTATTGCAAGTTGTGCAAACCAATTAAGGTTTTAACATATCACAAACACGTGTAGGATACATATGTCATGTACACAAGACTGGCGGATCCTATATGATATTCACAGGATATCATGAGCATGAGTCAACACCCAACGAATAAGTTGAGGTGTGATTTAAATAAATCAGTGATGTGACTATCATCAAAGTATGGACGATAACTCATATACCCCAATGGTATCTCAAGTCAAAGGACCATTATGTTACTCGACTCGTGAAGATTCCTATTGACGTTGGTTTTTCCATCTATTAGGAAATTTTTGATGAATAGTTCAACGTTTATCAAATAAACACCTACATGTCTATACAAGTCTCCCGAGATTCACGGTTCATTGGGATAAACCATTGGACCAAGTCTTAATATACGACATGTACTGATCTCAGCAGATTTTACTAACCGACCCGTGTTAGTAAATATTGACCAGAAACTTTATTTGAGAATATACAACTTATAATGTCACTTCCCAATGTCAATTACAAACTACGTTGTAATTGCGCACTACGTTGTAAATCTTATGGTATTTATCTAATATATACATATGACTAAACCAGATTTAGTTTAATCTAATCGATATTAGATCGAATACATATATAAAAGATAAGAGGTGTGACTATAAATAAGTAATATTATGGAAAAATATATTGTTCATATTCATAAATCGAATATAAATACGATCCGGATTGACGCTCCGAACATCAACCCTGATAATTGTCTTGACTCATATACATATACATATACACACACACATATACATATACATATACATGCATACATATATATATACACACACACATATACATATACTATACATATACATATACATATACATATACATATACATATACATATACATATACATATACATATACATATACATATATATGCACACACATATACATACACATATATATATACACACACATATATACATACATACATACATACATATATATATATATATATACACATACATACACATGTACATGAATAAAACCAAAAATATATATTAAGAAGAAAAGAGTTGACGAAGTTGAGATGATGAATAAAACACGATGGGGGGAAAATTTGTCATTACAAGCAAAAGTAAGATGAAAACAAAATATTACAAACAGAAATCAAGGAAAAACTTAAGAAATTTTGAAGTATTTATTTTTTAAGCTTTGTAATTTTGTCTTTTTCAAAAGAATGACAAATTTGGTGTTTTAATGGTCTTGACGGAAAATTACTAAAATTTTATAATTTCCTTTCATATGGAGAATTATTGCTCCTAAAAAAATTCAAATTTTTGTTGGTTGTTGCTTTTTGATAGAATCCCAACTAAGGAGTTTCTTCGTAGAAGAAGTATTTTGGGTAGCAATTCTTCGAGTTATATGTTTTGTGATTGGAAAGTAGAATTTATTAATCATCTGCTTATTTCCAATCCTTTTGCTTAGAAAGTATGATCTTGGATTCTATATTAGTAGAGTGTTGATTGGGTTATCTCAGGTAGTCATGTCTTATTGATTCAGAACAATGGTAAGAAGTCCTATAATTTCCTGAAAAACTTTATTTATGGATTTTTTTTTTGGTGTATTTGGTTCGAAAGAAATCAACTTATTTTAAAGGGAATTCTTCTGATTAAGGCGAATTTATGAAAAGATTTTCTTATTTTGATTAGATGGTTATCAATTAAGTTTGATGATCTCCCTTTCTCTAGAGCATATTTGATATCGTCTTTTTCTAATGTTAAATCTTGGATTTCTTGTGATTAAACTCCATAACTCTATCTTTCTTATGGTTCTTTAATGTTGTAATTTCTAAAACCTCACTTTTGGTGAGTCTTTGATTTTAGTAAAAACTTTACCTCCTCTTTATTTAAAAAAAAAAACACTATTTTATAATTTTTTTAGTAGTATAGTCTGTTATGGTACGATACTTAATAACCATACATACCAATCTTTTTCAACAGAGGCGGACCCCTAACCCGAGTGGGGAGTTGCCCCCACTGGGCCCATTACTTTTTTTTTTTTTTTATAAATATTATATATATATATATATATATATATATATATATATATTAGAAAATCTAAATAATTAAAAAACACCCATAAATACATTATTTTTATAATTTTTTGAGTTTATTTTTTAATATAAAATGTAGGCCCAAGCCCAAATTAGTTAAAAAATTCTAATACACTTTTGCATCAATCTTATTTCTTAAACATATCTAAAATAATTATATTTAATTTATATGTGTATAGATAATTGACTATTTTTGATTTTAAATCCACTCATTTATGTGTTTTTACATTTGCAAAGAATAGAGATTCCATTATATTTAAATAAAAATAAAAATAAAAATAATTATATTTATACTTAGTTTTGGTTATTGATATTCTAATTTATTGATATATTGATTGTGATTTTTTTACTAAACCACGTCGTATATAGTTGTTATGTGTAAAATATTCTCATATTAATATAAATATAATTATTTTGTATATTTAATTTTTATTTATAGTTGTTTAAAGCACACATATTATATTTTAACACTAGGTTTTTTAATAATTTAATTAAAAAATGATTAAATCTACAATAAATTAGCGGAAATTTAGTATATAATATACGACATAAACTTAAAATACATAATTTTAAAATTAAATTTTTACTTAAATTTTTAGGGTAAATTGATATTTTTAGAAATTAAGGATAAAAATATAATTCTAAAATTTTGGGTTAATTTATAAGTTTAGAAATAAGGGGCTATTTCATAATTTTTAAAAGTATATGGATCATCTTATATTTCAAAAAATATGTATGAATTCATTATGGAAAAAAATTTTGCCCCCACTGACTGAGATTTCTGGATACGCCACTGTTTTTCAAGGTTAATTTTTAGATGAGTCCCTATGTTTGTAGAAAGAAATTTAGAAACTAGTAGTTTTTAAAATGCTTCACTTAAATCCTTCTAAATTTAAAATTGTTTCATTTAAGTCTTTGACTGAAATAATTAGGTAGGTTTAAAGCACTACAAGAAAAAAGGCCTTTACTGACACTAAGGTTAGTGACACTAGGCTAAAAGTGTCAGAAACGACGTGTAAATGGGCCTATTTCTGTGTTTTTCACTTAAATATCAATAATTACTGACACTATGGTATCAGCGATTTTAGTGTCAGTAATTACTATTACAATAGTATCAGTAAGAAATAAAAAAAAAAAAAAAACGCGTAGTCGTCTGGAGTCGAACCAACACCTCGCGGAAGTGACGTTTTTCGCATATATTATTGACACTAGAGTATCAGTAAATTTAGTGTCAGTAATTAATGATACCTTAGTATCAGTAAAAAAATTAAAAAAAAAAATTGGAGATAATGAAGTAGTATGGTATTTCTCTTTTCTGTAAAAATTGGAGAGTATCAGTAAAATCCTGAAATATGAAGATCTCCAATGGCATTATTGAAATGAAAAGACAGTATCACAATTTGTTCTCATGCATGCAGGAGCTCAAAAAGTGGATTTCCTCCATCTCCATGCAGCAGCTTGACCTAGCTAATTGTTAATTATTATTTCCTTTTCATATTATTTAGAAACATCATTATATTAAATTTATTTATTTTTTTAGAGTTCTGATAAATAGTTTCTTCATGAAGGATCATTTTATTTTTTATAAAAATAATATCAATCTTCACCTCCTATTATTTTTCAATTTTGATAAGCATGAGTACAAAATGCATTTACGAACAGCTGAACTCCAGCATTTTTACATTTGTGTAGTATTGTTTAACTTCAAATAAGCACTTAAAATGTGTATGAGGTGTCACTAAACTTCATTTATTTTAAAACTGCTCATTAGATACTATATTTTGAGAAATGCCTCAAGATATTTTTTGTTATAATTAAAATTATGTTTTTCAAGCTTTTATAGTAAAAATAAAACATCACACATATGATATTTCATTAATTAATATTCGAATAATATTATTATAAAATCTCAGGAAAAATAATTTTAACTGTAATAGAACTAACGACAATAATGTCTTAGGATATTTATCTAAATATAAAAAAAAATAAACAAGTATTTAATCCAAAATATAAGGACTAATGAGTATTTATTTTTAAAAAATTATCAAAATGTAGGGATATAGCCTAGTGGTAACTCTCCCAACAAAAGTTAAGGTTATGTTCGAGTTATAGACTTATAGTAGCCTCGAAAGACTTTTTATCTCCATCCCTTGTAGCCACCGACAGACGATTAAAATTTCACTAAAAATTAGGGTCTCATATACCTCATATATAAAACCCCCTTCTGAAGCAGATGCCAACACTGGACTCATCTGAGCGCCCTCTCAATCAAATTCAAATCGAAACGCAACACATAAACGCATGGTAAGATTCGTCTCTCTTTTATTTAATCTCTCCATTTTTTTTTTTCCAAAAAAGAAACTTCATTATATATTTTTTTTCTTGATTACTTGATCTGCATCTTGATGTGTGTTGATTAATTGTTGTGATTTCTAAATTTTTTACCTTGCCAGAAAACTTGCTGGGTAAATTCTCAGGACTTTTTCCAGTTTTGAGAAGCTCGTTTTTTTTGGGTCGCATTGGAATAAATTTAGATTGCTAAAATATTCCTCTGGGTTGTAGGGATCCTAACTTGCATTTTGTGGAGTCTCCTGCCCTGGCTCTCCAGAGGTGGCAATCGATTTGGCTGCTCAGCAACAGTAAGTTTATGTTATAATCTGTGTGGGGTCAATGAGTCACAAATATACTGTGTTTCTTCTGTTAGTTGGTAGGTATGGCTTTTTTCACCATTTGCTTTCTTATTTCAGGCATGAAGCTGAGCTTACTGCTGCTGCTGCTCAACCTCTACCAGATGACGATGATGACACGTTTGAGTGAAAGAAGACAAATAGGCTGTGTGTTGGTGGAGTGAAGAAGTGTTTTCAACAACAATCAATTGTTTTGATGATCTGTTGTCTTTTGACATGAGTTTTAGATTGCTGCTGGCTTATTGTGATTGCAGTTTCATATTTGCCTAATTCTGAAATATGTTCGTTGAGTTAATGAAGTAGTATGGTAATTACCTGGAATGTTACATTCTAGTACATTTGAGCTTTGAACTTTTAGTTTCCAGGAATTCCATAATGAACAACTATCTTGTCATCTTGATTTGCTTCCTGCATTTGGAAACAGTATTAGATCATGTCATCTGATAAACTTCATCTGGTTCATGAGATCCTTTTATTTCAGTTTTATGTCCGTCTATATATATGTGTGTGTGTGTGTGTGTGTGTGTTATTGATTTGTTTGTTTTGGTGATTATGTAGCGGTATGAAAGATACAACTTGTTATTATGGATGCCATTTGGTTTTTATATGCATGCTCTTAGGTTGTTGGTATGGTTATTGTCAATAAGTGCTTTATGTGACAAAATTAGATTAGGGTTATATTTTGTATTTTTATTTGGATGTATTTAATGTTTTTATTTATGAAGATATCGATTTTTTTTGAAAGTCCATCTAATTCTTAACATTTGGTTTATAATTTCAGATTTTGTGCCAGATATCATATTGTTGGGGGATTGTTGCAGGCTTCTCAACAAGTATCATGAATTTTGGTGGGGGCATGACATTTTGATGGGACTTTAAGAGTAGTTTTTGAAATATATATATGTTAATTTAAAGATTGTCTATGGTTTTTGTATCATCATGTGATACTGTTGAATTGATTAATACGATTAATCTATTATATTGCGAATTTTATATAAATGTAATTTTTTAGTTTTTTATTTCATTGAGTTGGTATATATAATATATATATTTTATGATTAATTTAATTACAAAAAATAAGCAATATAATTGTGAAATAATACAATTTTTAAATTTTAAAAGATATTGACGGATATTGATACTATAGTAACAATAATTACTGACACTAAAAATCAAATATATGCGATATACTGATACTGCAGTAACAAAATTTACTGACACTATAGTATCACTAAATACTTATGATATAGTGTCAATAATTTACTGACACTAAAATAGTGTGAGAGATTACTGATACCATAGTGTCAATAATTTTCTGATACTACAGTATTAACGTTTACTGACACTAAGAATCACTGACACTAGAAACTAGTGTCAGTGATTTCTGGCTGCGGCAACACTGACACATTTATATAGTGTCAGTAAAACCCTTTACTGACACTAATTTAGTATCAGTAAAAGCCTTTTTTTTTTTGTAGTGAAGGTGTTAGCCTATGTAGGATGTTGAAATTTGTTTGATACTTCATCATTTGTTGAGTGTTGTTTTTTTTTTTTTTAAGAAAATACTTGACTGAATTTTTCCTTGAAAAAGTTAACAACACATGAAATTTGAGTCAGATTCACTTGCAAAGGGTTGTTTGTTATTATATGGCATAGATTAATTATTTTGATAAATTATTTTTTGATATATACTGTTTTCCTCTCCTTATATTTTAATATATCTTTTGTTGTTATCTTAATGCTCAGCTCTATCTCGAAACATTACATATATGCAATATCTGCACGATGAAATGTAATTACATTTTTTTTTGGGAATCGTTATAAATCTCATCGTCAAATTATTTTTTTCGGGCTTAAACGGAGCAGGTAAATTCCTGATTGTCACAAGCAAGCTCTTACAAAAACGCACACTCCCTGAATTCGAATCCAGAATCTTAATATAAGATCATGAATCTTACAACCACCACTAAATCACGATGAAATATATTTACATTCAACTGTTGAACTTTCATTTCTGAATATTTTAATTGTAAATAATAAATATTTAAAGTGAGAGATTGTAAAATGATATAAATAAAATTAATGTGATGAGACTTTAAAAAAAGGGTTTATTATTATTGAAAAGACTATAGAAAGTAGGGAAATCATGGGAAAACAAATGAGATAAACAAATTTAAAAAGAGATAACGATTTTTTAAATCTTGTAAAATTGTATTTTTTACAATCAAGTTTTAAAAGATATTTTTTTTATAATTTAATCTTAAAATAAGTATCATCTCATTAGTTTTATTCTATTAAGTCACGTCAGTAATTTTCATTTGGCTTAACATATTAGGACTAACGTGAGTCGTGACGGTACTTATTTATTTATATGATTAAATTATATGAAAAAAAATATTTCTTTTAAGACTTGATGGTAAAACACACATAATTTATAAGATTAAAAAAAAATCTTTATTACTTGAAATAAAAAACACTACTCCAAGTTGTATGATCATAAATAAATAGAAAACGAGGGCTGCTACATGTCTAAGAAATTTGTGTACAAAAATGAGGCGGCTATGTAGATGTTAAATCTCAGTTGCAGCCGGTAGACATGCCCAACAAAGGAATGCAAACTTCTTCATTGTGAAAATCTATAGGAAAATGTCATCTAGGTCCATAATAATTTTTAATAATTCATTAGGTTCTTAATTGTTTTTAATTCCATTCAGATCCTTATTCTAGTATTTTTTCTGACAGTAATAATTTTGTTGTATTATAATGTTATAATTAGAATAATAGGGCCGAATAGATAAATTGTAAAAAAAAATAAGTACATAATATTGTTGTGATAAAACACATACAATATAAAGATGTGAGAGAAAATTCTTCTTTATTATACACACAAAGAATTACAAAGCTTACAAATCCAAGCTTTACAAAAAACTCTCAACCCTCTTTACTCTCTATTATTCTCACAATTTAGGGATATCTAACAATGGTCATGGATGCTCAAATTTATAGTGTCTAAACCGTGTGAACAGTGTCACACGGTTTGGCCAACTTGTTTCCAGCAGCTTCACACGTCTCTCTCTGCTTTCGGCGCCCCTGCTTACAGCTGCAATGCATGACTTTGTTCATGCTTTCGGCGCTTGTGTAACAAGCTGGTTTCAACAAATCTCCCTCTCGGTGAAGATTTCCCCAAAATCTGAGCCGACCATCAATCATCCAAACCGGATCCTCAAAAGGATCCTCCCCTGACTGACTGCTCTGAATGACTGCCTACGTACCCTGAGTTGGGATCAAGCCAATCATATTTTTGTCTCTCCCCACTCTGACTATGTGGAGAGTTTTGTCATTCCGGCTATGACACGACAGATTTTGAGCTTCTCCTCGGTAAAACCTTCGTGAACATATCGGCATCGTTGTCGTCGGTGTGAATTTTCCTAAGTTCTAACAGCCTTGAACTCAGAACGTCTCGTATCCAGTGATACCTCACATCGATATGTTTTGACCTCGAGTGAAAGGTTGAATTTTTACCAAGGTAGATAGCACTCTGGCTATCGCTGTACACAATGTACTTCTCCTGCTTGAAACCCAATTCCTGGACGAATGTCTTGTTGGAGTTCTACGGTCCCAAGGATCGAATAACAAGCATAAAAACTAAGTGCTAATACAATCAAAAAGTCGCGGAATACTCACAATGATCGGTTGAGGCGATGCGGTGAAGAACAAAATCATTTTATGCCTCCTAGTG
>SKCR01027254.1:0-50639 GCA_019454045.1 Zanthoxylum bungeanum | reverse complement strand
TCTCAAAACTCTGAACCTTCTACTTGGGTGTTTGATACCGGTTCTGGGACTCACTTGTGTAATAATGTGCAGGGCCTGAGAAACAGTAGGAGACTCCGTCATGGGGAGGTTGACTTACGCATGGGTAATAGAGCAAAACTGGCTGCATTGTGCGTGGGGACTTATTCATTAGTTTTGCCGAATGGTTTAGTTTTAGACTTAGAAGATTGTGTTTATGTACCTTCTCTAGTAAAGAACATCATTTCAATTTCTTATTTATGTAATAAAGGCTTTTCATGTCTAATAAGTTGTAATGAATGTTCTATTTATTTCAATGAAATAAAATATGGAGATGATATTTTGAATAATGGTATCTATGTCTTACAAACTAACAAAGAATGGCCAACTTCTAATATATACAACGTTAACTCGAATAATCTCAATGGATCACTTATATGGCACATTTGCTTAGGTCATATCAATGAAACAATATTAACTAAGCTACATAAGGATGGGTATTTCAAACCCTTCAAATATAAACCTTATGGAACTTGTGAGTCTTGTTTACTTGGTAAAATGACCAAATTACCCTTCAAAGGTAAAGGACAGCGTGCATCGGAGACATTAGAACTCATACACTCTGATGTATGCGGACCAATGTCAGTCACCGCTAGTGGTGGATTCTCCTACTTCATTACCTTTATCGATGATCATTCGCGATATGGGTATGTGTACATTATGCAGTACAAATCTGAAGCCTTTGAGAAATTCAAAGACTTCAAGGCTGAAGTAGAAAACCAGCTTAATAAAAGTATTAAGTCACTAAGTTCTGACCGAGGTGGTGAATACTAACGGATTTCAAGATTACTTGAGCGAAAATGGTATTGTTTCCCAGTGGACTCCTCCGGGAACTCCACAGCATAATGGGGTCTCCGAAAGGAGAAATCTGACATTATTATATATGGTCCGATCAATGATGTCAGACACAGATCTACCTCTTTCATTTTGGGCTCTTGCTTTAGAAACTGCAACACTACTACTAAATCAAGTTCCTTCCAAGACTGTTAGTCAAACACTATATGAATTATAGTCTGGGAAACGTCCTAGTCTTAGTTATCTAAGAGTTTGGGGATGTGACGCATATGTTAAGCTCACACAAACTAACAAATTGGATGATAGGGCAATTAAATATAAGTTTGTAGGATATGCCTTGAACTCAAGAGCATACGTGTTCTACGTCCCAAATGAACAAAGAACATTTGTCTCACGAAATGCTAAATTTCTAGAAAATGAATTCCTTCTCAAGAAATATAGTGGGAGTAGACTTGACCTCGATGAGGTACGAGAAGAACAAACTAACATAGAACTAAGCCTCAGGCCCCTCAAAATGGCAGCGACGGAACAACCACAAGGTTATGAACTTAGAAGGTCTGGTAGGGAAAGACATGAGCCTGAAAGATATGGTTTCCATATTGATGAGGAACATGATTAGGTCATTGATAATGACGATCCCACCAGTTATGACGAAGCAATGCATGACATTGATTCAGTCAAGTGGCTTGAGGCCATGAAATCCGAAATAGACTCTATGTATCAGAATCAAGTCTGGGACTTGGTGGATGCACCTGAAGGGATAAAACCCATAGGCTGCAAGTGGATTTACAAGCGTAAAACTGATACAGAAAGAAACATCCAAACCTATAAGGCTAGGTTGGTGGCGAAAGGTTATAGACAAATCCAATGAATTGACTATGACGAAACCTTCTCGCCTGTTGCAATGATAAAGTCCATTCGAATTTTACTAGCACTAGCTGCACACTTTGATTATGAGATTTAGTAGATGGATGTCAAAACAGCCTTCCTTAATGAGAACCTCGTAGAGGAAGTCTATATGACACAACCTGAGGGGTTTGCATCTAAGGATGATCATAACAAAGTATGCAAGCTTAAACGATCCATTTATGGACTCAAGCAAGCCTCCAGAAGTTGGAATATATGATTTGATGAGACAATCAAAGAATTTGACTTCATCAAAAATGTAGACGAGCCTTGTGTTTACAGGAAAAGTAGTGGGAGTGCTGTTGTATTTCTTGTATTATATGTCGATGACATATTAATCATCGAGAATGATATTCCCATGATGCAAGCCACCAAGCAATGGTTATCTCAGAATTTTTCCATGAAAGATTTGGGAGAAGCAGCCTACATCCTCGGCATTAAGATCTACCGTAATAGATCTAAGAGGTTGTTAGGACTTTCTCAATCTACATACATAGATAAAGTTTTGAAAAGATTCAAAATGGAAGATTCCAAAAGAGGTAATTTACCTACTTGTCATGGAATCAAATTATCTAAGGAGCAATGTCCACATACTTCTTCAGATAGAGAGCGTATGAGTATGATCCCTTATGATTCAGCAATAGGATCGATCATGTACGTCATGCTATGTACAAGACCTGATGTCTTTTATGCTCTTAGCTTAATGAGCAGGTATCAGGCAAATCCTGGTGAGCAACACTGGGCAGCTTTCAAAACAATCCTCAAGTATCTGAGAAGAACTAAGGATGTGTTCTTGACATACGGAGATTGTTCTGAGATGAAAGTCATTGGTTACTATGATGCGAGCTTTCAGACCGATAGGGATGACAGCAGATCGCAAACAGGATATCTGTTTATTTTGAATGGCGGTACTGTCAGTTGGAAAAGCTCAAAGCAGTCAACTACAGTGGACTCCACCACTGAAGCTGAGTATATTGCAACATCTGAGGCAGCTAAAGAAACAGTCTGGATAAAGAAGTTCATCACGGAGCTGGAAGTGCTTCCCGCGATAAAGAATGGCGTCACGATGTACTATGACAACACGGGCGCCATTGCTCAATCAAAGGAACCAAGGTCCCACCAGAAATCCAAGCATGTACTCAGGCGATTTCATCTCATCAGGGAGATTGTTGAGAGAAAAGAAGTTATTATAGAGAAAATATCCATATAAGATAAACTTGCAGATTCTCTGACTAAAGGGTTGACTCAACAAAAGCATGATAGGCACACCCAGTAGTATGGTGTACAAATTCATACTAGTTGGCTATAGTGCAAGTGGGAGATTGTTAGGGATATGCCCTATACCCAACTTGTGGATGGACTATATGTACATGTATTTGTAATATTTTCATTAATTAATAAAATGGAAATCTTTATTATACGTGTCTTACATAAATTATATGAATCATCAAACACTGTAATAAAGCCCTTGGAGTAATAAGATAATGGATTCCACGCATTATGAGAATCATTACTCTTAAACGTTCCTAATCATAGTTTTGTGAATAATCTGGGCGTTCACAAAGCGGAGAGACTAGCATGATGATATGATCCGCCCTTAAGTGGGGTAGCCGATCTCATAGGCTACTAGTGGAGATCCGTCCACTTGGTGTATCACATGGATGCATGAGTTACTCGTGTCCATCGAACTGACCGCCGAAAGTTTTTCACATGGAGTGTTTATCCCATGTGTCTGTGAGAACTTTCATGTATCGATTGTATGACGAGTCCTTAGACTTGAGGTCTTTACAATCTTATGTATGGATCAAATAAATTTGACATTCTCCTTCCCCGGTTCAAAAGATCTGGTCATAAGGGTATGATTGGGTCATTTTTTGAAACACATGAAGTTTGTAAAGATACAACAGAGAATCGCCACTCTCTCGGATAATATTTTCTTTTAAGTGTAGTATTCCAGTTCGCGGGTTGATATGTGTGATCAGTGCTTGAGACTGTGGCCACAGAAGAAAAATCATATGAGATTCTTGGGTTAGCACGATTCATGACACTATCAACATCATACATTTGACTATATGGGTAGACACTTTCCATACCCTAGGTCAAACGGTGGGGATATAGTGAGGCGAGAGACCGTATCATATGTAAATCGCATCAGAATGGGTATATATATCTTTCCTTCTCATTTGGGGGCCTTGGCATGTTGTTAGATGTCAACCTTGGTCATTGCAATCGAACGACCATCTGATCGGAGGATAATTTATGTTCGATTAAATTATCACGATTCATTTCATGTCTAATTTGAGGGGAACCCAAAAGGTCACATACAACAAAGTCGAAATCAATGGTTAATAGTGCACTGTACAAATTTAACAGCATATATGATTGCTGTAGGAATTATTCATAAATGGTTCAATATGTTTAATTATTGAACAGATCATTTATGAGGTTCCATAATGGCTTATGGATTGGTGAATGACGATAGGGGCACTTTGGGAATTGGAATAAATAAATAAATATGAATAGTAATTTTTTTTATTTGTTATTTATTTTGAATTCCAATTCGGCCCAAACTCTTATTAGGGTTTTATAATCTCATTAAACCACTAAATTAAGATCCAATGGCTAAGATTAAATTAGCATTTATCCCACATCGGATTCTTAATTAATTTTGTTATCCTTGGAGCACCTATATAAACCCAAAGAGTTCTTCACAAATTTTTGCACCAAACCTTTCATATCGTGGGTTTATATAAGTGAGCAATTCTAAAGTTTAAGACATAGATATCTGAGCAAACGATCATTCATCAGCAAATAATTTCTTCAACTAGTCACTTTGTCAACTACTTAGGTTCTTACTGCTAAAAACCTATTATTAAGTGCTTACGAGTCTAACCTAGATCATCTACTCAAGACATCAGATAAAAATCAATTGGGACTTATCGTTTCTGAAATTTCATTTAAAGCAAACAAATTCATCATTAGACTATGCTTTACTATCAAAGACATAAAAACAAAAATAATTTTTTAAAAAATATATATATATAGCAGGAATACATGCACACACCCCCAGACTTAAAACTTGAATTGTCCTCAATGAAAGATAAACATAAAGAAACAAAATTAAGGAATAACACTATCGTGTATGGAGTTGATCAGACTCCTGCTGGTCAGAATTTGGTTGTGGGGGCTTTGTGTATCTCGTGCTACCTGCATAAATAGCATGCAAAACGAATAAATAAACAAATAGCACACAATAAAATAAAAATAAAAAATAAATAAAATAATAATAAAACAAATGCAAGGGTTGCCTCCCCGCTAGCGCTAAGTTTAACGTCTTCAGCCAGACGCAACCATCTAAATGGTGGTCATGGTAGCTTCTTCTTTTGTTTTTACTGATTACTTTGACATGAAAAAGATAGCTTGGCATCTGTGGCAGTTTATCCAAATACCATTTTCTTGTTGTTTGGTCATGGAGGAGGTAATCTGCCCAATCTGTGTTTCTAATGACTTCATTGTGGCCCCGATATTTTCCATGTATGTCTCAATTTTGTTCAACCTTGCTTCATTATTCTCAAACCTCGCTGAAGTATTAGCAACAAACGTGCTCATGAAATCTTCCAATGAAGATTTCTGCTCAGCTCTTTGATATTCAAATCCCGATGAAGGTTGCAAGGCATTCTCTGTATTAGCATATGACAAGTTTGGATGATAGCGGTTAGACACAAGATTACTTCTATAACTGTTGAAGTTCTGATTGTACACATATTGGACTTGCTCGACGTTCGGGTTTCCTTCCAATAACAACATATTTGTAGTCGCTGCTAATTCAATATATGCTTGTGCTCGTGGATTTGTGAGGGCTGCTACTTGAGTAAATATGGTGGAAATTGAGCTGTTAGTGCCACAAAAAGGGTTCACTTCATGTATTCCAGCCACTTTGGTCACCGTAGCGCGTTCACTGGGCCATTAAAAATGGTTAATGGCCATTTCTTCTAATAGATTGTAGGCGTCCTCAGCTGATTTTTTGAATAGAGCTCACACAGCTGCTGCATCAACCACAATCATATTCGAACTATTCAGCCCATTATAGAATAACTGAATCTGGACCCAATCTGCATAATCATGTTATGGGCATCTTCGGAGTAAATCCTTAAAGCGCTCTCACGCTTCATATAGAGTCTCAGTCTCCATCTGCTTAAATATATTAATTTCTGCCCTTAGTTGAGCTGATTTAGCTGGTGGAAAGAACCTCTCATGAAATTTTGTGGTCATATCCTGCCATGTCATGATGTTCCCTGTCTGTATTGATTGAAGCCAATCTCATGCTTTATCCCGTAAAGAGAATGAGAATAAGCGTAGTTTGATGGCTTCTTTACTCACGTCATTCATCTTTATAGTATCTGCGATCTCCAGGAACATCCTTAAGTGCAAGTTGGTATCCTCTACAGCTGAACCCCCAAACTGATTTCTTTGTACCATGTTGATCAATGCAGGTTTTAACTTAAAATTATTGGCATTGATTGGTTGATGGGCAATCCCAGAATATGTATCATCAATGACCGGCTTGAAGTGATCTCTGATTGCCACCTGACGTGGGTTGTTCTCTCTGTTTTCAGCTGTCATTGCTTCTTTTTCAGTTTTTCTTTCTTTCCTTAGTCTCATCGATGTTCTTTCTATTTCAGGATCAAACAGGAGCGAGTCGAGACTTGTGGATCTTCGCATTCACTGAAGCACCAAAAGAAAAAGAAAAAATCAATAAACAAAATAAATACAAAATAAAAATAAACTAAAAATAAAAATAAAAATCTAAATTAAAACTAAGATTACTTGGTAATAGTATTAATGTGAATTAAACAAACAATCCCCGGCAATGGCGCCAAAAACTTGTTATGATATTTTTATATCGTACCGCAAGTGTACGGTGTGAAGTTTTAGTATAAATCAGTGAAAGAGTGTCGAACTCACAGATATTGCGTTAACTCGCACTAAATACTACAATTGATAATCCTAACTTTATTTAGACGATAATTAACAAAGATTTAATTAAATAAATAAAATATAAAATATTTAGATATGAGGAACTAATACGATATAGATTATAGAGTCTGATTTCACCTAGCAGTCTCATATGTATTTGTCATGCGAATTAATCATTGTTCAATTATATTGTTTATAAGTCAAGGCTCCGAAAATATACACTCTCTCTCTCGAGTATCAGTGAAAATATCATCAACTACAGACTTCGATATCTCTATAAAAATCTAGTAGTTAACAACTCGTTACACTTTGTGATTCTATGTTAACGACTTCAACGGAACTTATATATTCTCTCGAACTCTATAAAACTCATAGGTTATATTCTCTAGATCTATTCAAAATCCCATCTCTCGAGTGATAGATTCTAAACATTCATCATCTTAATTGTGGCCAGCAACCAAGAAGCAGTAAACTCAAAAGAATATAAATAAACTTAATAAAATTTCATAACAAAATCGACAAACAATTACAAGGTTCAAGCATCAGTTACATCATTCTCCAGAATTAAAGAGTTTAGTTCATGACAATAGATAAAAACAATAAAAACAAGTCATGAATTTAATGGAAATCATTATAGTTCTAAGAAAGAAACAAGAAGATAAAACCTGAATTGAATCTCTTCCTCTTCAGACGTCGCCACCTTCGTCTCCTCTTGTCGCTCTTCAGTCCTCCTCTTTGGTTCTCTCTAAAAATAAGTGTTTTTCTGTTTTGTGCTGTGTATTAGCATATTCTCTTGAGTTTGGACGAACTAATCTATTTATAATAGAGCCTTGGAGTCATTGGGCAGGTAAAAACCCTAAAATCAGCATTCTGGGTCACTGGGGGGGCGCCGTGGCTCCAAAATCCCGGCTTTTTGTATGAAGGTCAACAGAAAAGTCGCGTCGCGACGCGCAGTAAGGGCGCGTCGTGACGCATGGCAGGTTAACTGGTTGTTTGATTTCCGCTTTTCTGCTCTTCCCGCGTGCTTTCGATGCGTCCGTATGGTCCCAAAACACGTGTAAATGTCTCATGATCCATGTATCCATGCTTCCTACAAATAAAACATAAAAGAACTATAAAATACTTTAAATGATATGGAAACTAACAAAATAATAAGCTAAGAGTACAAGAATAAGTGTGTATAAACCACACTTATCATTAAAGCGAATCGAATCGAACGAATAAATGAATCTTAACCCAAATTGCCACCCCTATTTAATACACATTCCTCTCTCGAAAAAAAAAATCTCATGATATCACTTATTGGGACCTTAGAATCTTTGAATATATGACAGAATTAATTAATCAATATTGATAGCATATTAGCATCTTATATTGGTATCAAATTTGATTAATCTAAGCGTACGTCTTCCCTTCGAGGCAATTTCTGCTCTCATAAAATGGACGCTAAGGATATTTCGACCACGACTTTTACGAAAATAAACATATTGCTATATTTGTTGTAATATAAACCAAGTGTTTAACAATTAATTAAGTATAAAAAGTCAAGTATAAAGAATCTCACCTAGCTAGAAAAAGTATACTCTAATTTATTATTTTGTATACATTCATCCTTCATAATGGAATAAATGATGTGTGACAGATAAGTGATTTATGAGAGAAACAGATATATAATATTTACTGGTAAATTTGAATAATCGATATTGGATTTTCGTTTCTTTATTTCACTAAAAATTCTTACAAATATTCTATAATTCTTTCAATGAATTATTCACTATTTATTTAGCGTAGATTAGTTTAGGCTTGTTGCCAGTATATCTCAAAATCAAATCTTAATCGATAAGGTGATAAATAATACTTTTAGGAAAATATATTCGATACATGATTCACGTCTCTAATCCCAAATATTTAACACACATATGTAAAACCCTCTAATAATTTTAAAAAGACATACAATTCATTAAAATTTCTTAACAAATTTTATTTGTTTCGATAATTAAAGTGTTAACATATTGTAAATTAACATAAGAATCACATATGAAAATAGATAATAAATATATTAAATCACATTTTTATTTATCTAAACTAATAAAATTTATTAACAAACGACTTCTTTAAATATATATATATATATATATAGATTGTACACGTCCCAGTAGCATTTATGTGTGTGGAAAAAAAAAAAAAGGTATCGATACTGATTCGATATGATGGTATCGTTATGTGCATGCACATGCTTCCATGTTCCATCGACACACAACTAATAAATTAAGTAATTAATTAAGTTGTAATGCATGGCAACTTAATTAACTTTTAAAGCTTCCAATGCAATGCAATTTAATCCCATACATATTTAATTAATAAATTTATTGCTCTAATTGTTATATTTTTCTTAAAAAATCACTATCGAAGGTGCTATGAATTGTTATATAGATATAGTTATTATTAAATAGGATGTTGATTAAAACGTCTTCGTGGTTTGGTGGTTTAGGATTCAGGACCTTACCTTGAGGTCCTGCGTTCAAATCTAATGAGTGTGTTTCTTATAAGAGTTTGGGACAGTCAAGAGTTTTACCTACTCCGTTTAAGCCAGGAAGATGTGGTTTGACGGCGGGATTTCCAAATTAAAAAAAAAAATTTGTTGATTGAAAACGGCGGTGACAAAAGGGAAATAAAATAATGTTGCTTTTTTTAATTTTTTATTTGTTCAAATTTGATTGAAAGAAAAATATACATAGTATATAAAACTAGTAAGAAAAGTGAAAAAAAAAATTCTTAATTGATGAAAGCACAATGCCATTATAACATTATTTATTTTTTATTCCATGTTGATGGGTCATATTCAATTGATGGCCAAACAATTGGGGGTTGAGAGTTAACTTGTATGCTTTATTGCTTGGTGGGCTCATTGAGAATATGTATGCACATGCCATCTTTTAATAAAAATTGGATTTTCTAAGGCTTCCTATATATATAAAATTTTGCTAAAAATATTTTTAGCTTTTTCAAATTTAAACCTCCTTCAAAATTTTCAAAATCACCATAAAATTTCTCTAAAATCCATTGAAGACTTTTTCTAGCATTAATTATAAACATTTATTTAAAAAAATTCCACAAGATATCATTAAAACATCACTTTTTAGGCTTCATACTAATATTTGACGTATTCATGTAAGAATAATACAACTGTGAATCTGTGATTAGTAAATTTAAAATAAAAAAAAAAATTAATAATAGAGGGAGATGAGAAATATCACACGTATTTAATTGAATATCAACTCTTGCATATTATTAATATTCGAACTCAAGTGAGAGCAGACACGAAGACATTTAGGATCGGTCGAATTACTTTATGTAATATTTGTGATTGGAAATTAATAATTAAAAAAAGTTAAACAATTACAAGAACTAGAGATGATAGTAAAATCTTTCTTAAAGTTAATAACTTTCCCATAAGAGAGAATTATGCCAATTTTCTAATTTAGGAAGGACAGTCCCTAATTAGACTACACTTTGGGCAAAAAAAAAAAGGAAGATCTATCAATATTCTTAAAGTTTGTGTTGTCATGAGGTAAAAAGGAGAAAGAAAGAGAATATATAATTAAAAATAAAAATAAAAAATGCATTTAAAAAAGAAAAGAAAAAAAGAATCAACTTGGTGGGTTGCTTAGCTGGTGACAGATAAAATGAAAGAGTTTAATCCACATGCCATGGTAGACAGAAGAAGATGTAAGTGTCACATTGCACATGGCCTCCATGTGAAAATTAACCTTTTGTGTTTTCATGTAAAATCTTTTTTCAATTTCAGCTATTTAATAAAATGTAAGCCAGCTATTTTAATATTTGCATAGTCTTAATTTAGTGGTGTATGACTCATGATTTTACCTTGAGATATTGGGTTCGAATTCAGATAGTGCGTTTCTTGTAAGAACCTGAGATAGACGGCGATTTTCCCTACTCCGTTTAAGTCCGGAAGAGATGATTTGGCAGTGGAATTTACAACGATTAAAAAAAATGTATTTTTCCACCTCAGCAAATTGACAATCCATGCTCCAATTAATTTTCTTATTTATAAAAAAGAAATTTCATTTGCTGGATTTTGTTTTTTGTTTGGTCTTGTTTGATTGGTAAAATTAATGCTCATTTATATTAGTTGTAAAAATGGGGTGGAAAATTAATGGGCTTCATCCCTTCTTCAAATTTTCTTTTCATTCAATTTCTGAGCTTTACCTCATTTATTTTCAAATCATGATGTTTCAGTACCTATATCATCGTCAGAAAATTTAAATACGAATCTCTTATTTCTTTCTTCTTCTGTTTTTAACCGAGTGTTCAGGTCAATTTACGCACACTTCGACTAATCCTTGAGACCTGTAATTCGTGTACTCATAAATTTACTAACACATATTAGGATAAGTCGATGGCTTTTACATCTCCATTCGAGATTAATATCTCTTATTCTTGTTAGTATACAATTTATTTCTATTGTATGAATCTGGATTCTAATTGGTACTTCTTCTTTTTCAGTTCTAAGAAGTTATAATATTAAACCGGTTTAATCAAACAAATTTAACATATAAACTTATTATCTAATGAGGAAGATTGATTAGATAGAAATTTATTTGATAATTTTTAAATTATGTACAAGAGTGGTGGCATGATTTTATTCCAAAGATGGCAAAAATGTATTTTTTTTTTCCATGAGAAAATTAAGTAAGCGATCAATATTAGGAACACCTTGTAATTATGTAAGATTGAAAATAAACATCTTAAAAAATAATTATGCATATTTCAATTTATAAATAAAGGTTACAAGTTAAAAAATAAAAAATAAAACCTTAAACAATCCCAAGGCATCTTGATGATTGCTGTATATCAACTACAATAATGTGGTCAGCAAATTTTTCATTAATTTTCTCAAAGTGTAAACACTATAATTGTTTCATTGTTTTCCAAATCACCAGTTTAATTAAATTAATATCAGATTAGTTGTGGCCTTGTGGGCGGCTCTCCCCTTTTTTTGGCAACAATTACTTATCATCTTTCAGGTTTTAAAATAAGAATTAGAATCATTGTTGAATTGAGTTTCGTATTTAATTCTTTTTCTAAATATATATATATATAATTGATAATTATTAAATAATTATTTAAATATAATCGAATGTTATTCTTTAAAATGGTAGCAGAAATAAGTGGTTTTCACGTTTTGGCTGTCTACTTTTCACTGCAAAATCTGCAGTCCCAGCAGCAAATCCATATCTGCCATTAACATAGTTGCTTTTCGAAAATAAAAAAAAATATGGTTTTCAGATGATTCATGCCTTCATTTAAACCATTCATTTTACTCAACAAAATGGTAATGGAGTCATATTTTAATTACTTCTACAAAATCCTCAGTCCCAGCAGCAAATCATGCACATGTTCAGTCGTCTAATCAGAAAATTAAGTTAGTGGGGTAAAATTATGAAAAATAAATATAAATATAAAATATTATATTTTATTGATATATGAATATTTTATACATAACAATCATACACGACGTGATTTAGTAAAAGAATCACTATAAGTATACCAATAAATTAGAAGTTCAATAACTCAAATTTAAGTATAAACATGATTATTTTTATTTTTATTTAAATGTAATGGAATTGCTATTCTTTTGCAAATGGAAAAACTCATAAATGAATGGATTTAAAACGAAAAGTAATCAATTATCTATACACATATAAATTAAATATAATGATCCAAATAAATTCATGGTTATTATTTATTTTAGACATGTTTAAGAATATGATTAATGAAAAAATGTGTGGAATTTTTTTTAACTAATTTGGGCTTGGGCCTATATATTATGTTAAAAAATATAATTTAAAAAATTAATAAATAATTTATTTATAAGTGTTATTTAATTATTTCTATTTTCTAATATATATAAAATTGTTGCCATACAATTCATGAGATGGGCTACAATTTTTTTTTTTTGTATGTAAATCTTAAGTTCGGTTTAGAAGTGCCTAGAATCATATTAAAAATAATATTTCAAAATTAAAATTATTTTAAATCTCTTAATAATATATTAAAAAAATTTAAATTTATGAAGGAAAGTCGAGAGTCTGTCAGACCACTCTCGTCTTGTATGGCACCCCTTCCCATTATATAAAATATAATTTAAATTTTTACATGATATTTTAGCTTAACACCAGTTATCCCCACAGTACAATAATGACATTTGCCTTCTCAAAATGGAAGCAAGAGGTCAATGATTCAAATTTAAGAGAATACATTTAATTTAACGACAACTTATAATAAAATATACTTATAAGATATGTAGATATAATATTCAATATCGATATTCCTGCATTATAAAATAATCTTTTTTTCATACATATGTTAAGCCATATAAAAATGAATATTGTTAGTTGTCCAGCTCATTTTTTCGGTATATTTTTTTATATTAAAAAATTATATTCCACCACAGATTATATAGTAATCTTATAATTATTATATTATTATATGAATGACGTGGTATCAGAATTATATTCTAAAATTTTTCATTAGCTAGGCTAGGCTGTAAATAAAAGAAAAAATAGTATATATAGGCATGAACAAAATCGGAAAGCATAAAAAACACCTAGAGAAGATTCTACAAGGCATCTGATACTATATATCCTGCCAGCTATATATATTCATAACTTCTGGTCTTCTGCCAGCCAAGCATCCCTTATATATATATAATTAAAAATAAATAAAACTAGTAAATTTTATGCTTTGTGTTACAAGCAAAGTATACGTAACAAGATCAACATTACAACTTGCATCATCAACATAAAATAGACAAATAAAGTTAGAACACAGTTAATAATTTAATAACCTTACAACTAATAAAAGACTTTACATGGATTTTTAAATTAAAATGAGTAAATAATACTACTACTCAAAGTTTAGATCTTAACCGAGTGATATTGACTCAATTAATACTACTACTCAAAGTTTAGATCTTAACCGAGTGATATTGACTCAATACATTGTTTATCAATTATCATATTGTTTAATCTCATTATGTCTATAGGTGTTCATTTGGCGGGTCGGTTTATTAATTTTAAAAATCACTATAAGAATTCGATTTTTTAACGTTGTTAAAAGTCGAGGCTAAAAGAGATAAAAATCATCTTTTAGCGTCAAAATAAAGTGACGTAACAAATGGATGTTAAAGGCTAGTCGAGGAAAAATTTCAATGTTGAAAAATATCCAATGATAAATATTTATGTGTGTCTATTTGTCATCGCTAAAACCCATAATAGACGTATATAAATTGTATAATTCAGTGTCGATGAAAACATGCGACACTAGAACTGATTATATCTTATAGCAACGAATATATAAGGCGTCGCTAAATGTCTAATATATCTAGCATCGAAATTTGCCTTGTCGACGCCAAAGTAAGACATTTAGCATCGCATCTTTTGCGACACTAAAATTTTTTAATTTTTTTTAAAATAAAAAATTATTAAAATATAGGGTTATTTACGTTGTACTACTAAAATTATGATAAAATAATAATTGGGTACTATGAATATTAACATATTACACTTTACTATTAAACTTATATAAAAAAACATTTTACTACTTTTTCATCTAAAAAGATTGTTTTATCCTCAAAATAAAAAAAGTGAAAATTATAATATTACCATTTACATTTAAAAACATATCTAAATCTTATATATAACAATAAAAGAAATGCAATCAACAACAATCACATTTATAAAAATATTTTAGTCTCTAAACTGTCTATAAAACCCAACAAAATAAAGAATTTAATTTACCAAAATAATTTAATAATTAACATTCTCATAATATCTAAAATACTTTAAAGTATAACAATAAAATAGATGTACTCAAGAATCATTAATTCTTTGTTCAATTATATTTTTGGCAGTGGAGGTGAACAATAAAGACAATGAGTAATAGTATTGTCAATATCTTTTTTAGTTTTATTTTTGTTCTTCATTTTGTAATGACAAAATTACCCTTAATTTTTTTAGAATATTTATAATTTATAATAATTTGTGGGTTAAAACTCTTTTATCATTACAATGTCAGCATGATGTCATGGTCAACTGACAGTCAACTAACGGTTTGGATGGAAAAGTAGTAAAATGTTAAATTTTATATAAGTTTAGTAGTAAAATGTAATATGTTAATATTCATAATATCCAATTGTTATTTTTCCACAACTTTAATAGTAAAACATAAATAACCCTAAAATATATATATGTAATTAATGAGTAATTACATATAAATTTTTTAAAATATTTATTTAAAAAAATTAAAATGAAATTAAAATAATAATTATATATATATATATATAAAAGTTTTATTACATTAAAAAAATAATGTAGGATGATTGGTCAAGGTATGTGTTATATCTTTCGGGCTTGGAGAAAATATGGAGGTCGATCCTGCAACACTGCTCTGAGCGAGCGATCTCTCAACAAGCGCCCGCAAGCTCGTCATCTCTCATTCGTGCACTCTCTTCTCATCCTCCAGTCGGCTCAGCCGGTCTTGAGTCAGCTTCAACTACTCCTTCAACAGCTTCAACTACCAAGCCCGACATTGTAAGAGGTGGTGTTTGGGAACACCTGAAGCGAAAGCTCCTCATCAACCAAATGTTGATTGGCTTGCGTGAGGTTCTATGTCTGGATGTCCATCATGCATTCAAATCATTTTTAAGATTATGTGTTAGTGGAAAATTTTGAATTTTTGCATAATTTATGTAATTGAACATTTACATAGCACTCTCGGGCGACATCATTCACCCGACCTTTATTTGGAGTGCAATGGATGACTTAAAAAAATGTTATATCGGGAGGGGTTGCAGTCTCTCGTACTACTTTATTGTAGAAGAAAAAATTAATTAATAATTAAATATTGTTAAAATACAATTAAGTAAACATATATCTGTTTGCCTTGGAGCATTCCTCGCAATGCGCGAAAAATGACTTCGAGCCTCTAACATGGTTGAACTGCATATTATATCGGTTCACCTTATTCCGCTCATAAATTTTCTACAAGAAAAAAAAAAAAGAAATTCGTCACTATTTAATTTCAAAATACTACAAAATGAAATATTATGGAAATTTAAAACTTATCGCATATTCATCTGAAGCACACATGGAGAACAGATACTCCCAATCTTCCCACTGATGCCATGCGGTCGATAGACCGCAGCATTATTCCCATCATGCTTGTCGAAAATACGCTTGAGTTTCTTCGTGCGGTTGTTCAAATATGTCTTTCTCATGTAGTGATTGACGTAGTTGACCACATTCGAAGCGGTCAAGTTAATGCCGAACCACTTCTGCATAAAAAAAAAAAAACCAATAGTTAAAGGCTTCATTTAAAAATAAAATAAAAAGATAAATTGATGCTTAAAATGATACTTACTGACAAGACCGTGAACAAGCTGTGACACATCCGTTCTGGTATCTTCGCCTAGCACGTGTATTGATTGGGAGTGATGGATAGTCTTGGTCCTATTCAAAATATCAGTGTAAGCGAGGACCCGATTCGAAATGATGTCATGTCGTGCAATAGTCTCAATTGTACATTGGTGAACTTTGGATTGTGGCGGCCCAATTATTTCTCTCCATTATCGGATATGCGAATCGATATTCGTCCGTTGGCCTTCACATGACTCGCCAACTCTAAAGCCTTTTATCACCCCGAGATCGTCTGATTATTGGTGTAATATTTAGCGTCGAATATATGTAGTGACACTGAAAATTATGACATTTAGTGTAGCTAACTATATTCGATGCTAAAGGTTGATATTTAGTGTCGAAAATTTTATTACAACGCTAAATGTTAATATTTTTACATCGAAAGTTTTATGGTGACACTAAATATTGTACTTTTAGTATCGTTGATCCTTGCGACTCAATATATTGTTACTTTTAGCGGAATTTTGGTAAAGCTAAATATATATTTGGTGATGATTTTTTCGACAGCGCTAAAACTTTGGATGCTAAATAACTTGTTTCCTCTAGTGTATACACATAGATAATCGCCACTTGTCTGATCAGATCGGTTTGGTGGGTCAGTAACAGAGAGCTTATCTATATAAATTAAATATTTAAAAGTCAAAATTAAACAATAATAAGTAATTATTGAGGGTAATGGTAAAAATGTTAAAATAATATGAATAAATTCATAAATAATCTACTCTTGTGCTATTCTGAATTAACTAAAGTTCAACTAGGAACAAGTAGAGGAAATGTTGAAATATCTTCAAGGTCGTCTCTTCTAAAATAAATAAATGACACACATATAAAGAATATCATAAAAAGGACATGAGCAATTGGATTTAATGACCTATTCAGTGAGTTAAAACTAAAAACATATGTTGACGGGTGATTTTCGTCCTAGAGGTAGTTTCGAGATAACTCTCCCTAGACAACCCTCGTTCAACCTTGAATTTGTTTGGTTATGGGGACCAAAAGTAAATATGACAAAAGGCGAAACAACCACAAAATCGACAGAGAGGGTTTTAACATGGTTCGACGGAGCCAGTCCAGCCTACGTCCACGGGCACAAAATGAGGTATGATTTTTATTGCGGAAACGAGCTTGGCCGACCTGTTTTCAAAGAAGGTCTAAGCAGAACCGAGCTGTTTGTCGTTTTTTTCTTTTGAATTTCTTACAAATAATGCTAGAATGAAATTTTTTCCAACCCTTACAAATGAGATCAGCCCTCCCTTATATGCTAATGAATACACGACACTGTTCTCATATCTTTATGACGTCAACGCTGCAAATTTTCGGCGATTTGACATGCTTTCTCCCCCAACAGCCTCGCCGAAAGTAAAGTCTACCCTCTGATTTCCTGTCACATCACGTCGTAAAAGTACAATGTCATACTTTATCATTAATGATGATAGTCTGCAAGATCTCTAGTACGAAAGTAGATTTCAGAAGGAAAATCCAAACTATCCTGATCACGCGTCAGTCACCAATAGGTCGACTAATAGACTTGCCAAACCTTCCGACTGCTCCTGTCCAAACCCATAATATGTTGTCGGCCTTTGAAGTTTGCACTGCGTTGTGTTCTCTGGTAGGCCAGATCCGGGAAATAATGTATGGGCTCTCTTACTGTCCGAGAACTGACTAATACCTCTGAACATCTTACCCTCATAAAAAGGGAAATTCCATACATACCCTCATCGAACTGTTCGAATACCTTAGTTGCAGAAATCTCCATCAACATCTGACCCATAGTTCTCGGTTCCAATGAGTGTACGAGTTGGTACTGTGAATTACAAAATTGGAAGTGTGATGATCAACCAGTTGGTGGTCGGCCTTAGAAACCATGTAGAAAGCTACCCTAGCGTCGAATCAGGTCCTCCCCGGTATCTTCATGTGCTCCGTCCTCACGCCGATGACTGAACCATCCACCGAAAACTCCCACACGGTCTTCGAGACTTCCAAAATCTGTGGTCCTGCGAACTCGGCCATAAAATCTGCCAGAGTCTGCCCTTTTATCGCCGCTCTCGGCAGAAATGATATATCATGCTCACTCAGTTCCACCGACCCCTTTACTAACCGACTCGAGACCTCTGGTTTATGCAGGATCTGTCTCGGAGGATGATCGGTATAGACCCCAATAGGATGAGCTTGGAAGTAAGGCTGTAGCTTCCAGGCTGCCGTAACCAAGGACAAAGCCATCAGTTCATGGGTCGGGTATCCAGTCTCTGCATCCAGCAAGGCCTTGCTGATATAATACACCGGTCTTTGGATCTTATCGGCCTCCTGCATTAGCACCGATCTTACAGCATGTTTAGAAACAGCTAAGTACACGAATAAAGTCTCACCCGGATTGGTTTAGCCAAAAGCGGGGGTTAAACTAAGTATTGTTTGAGCTGCATGAAGGCATCCTCGCACTCTGTCGTCCAGCTGACCTCCTTCTTAGCCTTCTTGATCAACTTGAAAAAATGATGGCATTTGTCGGTTGCTCGGGAGATGAACCGATTTAGTGCAGCCACTCGGCCCGTTAAACTCTGCACCTATTTGACCTTTTTAGAAGGTTTCAATTCCAGAACAGCTCGGATCTTCTATGGGTTCGTTTCTATACCTCGTACACTGACCATGTATCCAAAAACTTTCCCGACGCTACACCGAATGTGCACTTTTCTGGGTTCAGCCTCATATTATGCTTTCTTAATAGCTCGAAAGTCCCCGCTAGGTCGGCCAAATGATCCTCCGGTTCCTTGGTCATCGTTATCATGTCATCAACATATACTTGCATGGTTTTACCGATTAGGGGCTTAAAACCCTTGTTCACCAACCTCTGAAATGTAGCCCCATCATTCTTCAAACCGAAAGGCATCACCTTATAGCAATGCAACCCCCGATCTGTGATAAAAGTTATTTTCTCCTCATCCCCGGGATGCATCTTGACCTGATTATATCCTGAGAAGGCATCCATGAAACTGAGCAGCCCATTACACGCTGTCGAATCTACTAGTTGATCCACCTTTGGAAGTGGGAAACTATCTTTCGAGCAGGCCTTGTTGAGACCGAAGAAGTCTACGCACATCATCCACTTCCCAATTGCCTTCTTTACTAAGACCACGTTCGATACCCACTCCGGGTATTTCACATCTCTGATAAAACCAGCCTTTAACAACCTTTCCACTTCGGCTCTTATTGCCTCGCAACGTTCCTGATTGAATATTCTTCTATTCTTCTTGATCGGTTTGTGAGCCGGATCCACTACTAAACGGTGTTTGATGAATTTGAGATCTATCTCGGGCATGTCGTTATGCCCCCAAGCAAAAACGTCCGCATATTGCTTCAAAAACTTCAGCATGTCCTGTTTTAGGTTTTCCTCCAAACCCGCTCCTACCTTTATAACTTTTTCTGGACTGAAGAGTTATACTGACTCCAACTCTTCAGTTGCCCCCAATTGGGCAAAATCTTCAGGCCGTGGATCTGGAGACTCGACTGTTTCCTCCTCATCTTCCATTTCTCTCCTCTTCCGGCTATCTTTCTCAACACAAAGAGTCTCCTTTGAGACGGTAGCGAAACAACTCATGGCTACTTTCTGACTTCCACACACTATCTCAATCCCAGCTCGGGTGGGAAACTTCAATTTCAAATAATAGCATGACATGACGACCTTTGTTTTCATCATGAAAGGTCGGCCCACAATGAAAAGGTAACTGCTCATACAGTCTACCACTGTGAAATCCATCATGATCGTCCGGGTGCGGGGGAAAGTCCCGATCATCATGGCCAATTGTATTCTTCCCAAGGGGATGACTGCTGCTCCTCCAAACTCGTACATGGGAGTCCTGTCCTGGGTCATAGTGGCATACTCCACCCCCAGACCATCCAAGGCTTCCTTAGAGATTATGTCGACCACACTCCCCGGATCCACCAAGATCCTATCTACCTCGGCCCCTCCAATTACTGCTTTGATTATCAGGGCATCGTCGTGGAGAAAACTCACCCAATGTGCATCTTCATCTATGAATATTATAGGGACCGATCGACCTCTATAAACCCTCAGAGCCTGCTTTGTCGCCAATACCTCCGATCCTCGGATCTGACTATAATTCTTCCTCAACCGGTACGAATCTCTGGCCAGTGTCCTTCCGCCAGCGATGGTCTACATCTGTCTATGCTCCTGACGTTGTCGGGCCGCCATGACCCATTGGTCGATGTAATCATTTAGATAGTCGTTCTGCGCCAGGTTTTCCACCTCCTCTCACAGGTCCTTACAACCTTTCGTCGTGTGCACCCTCATGTTATGATGCACACAATAGGATTTCTCACTCTTCTTCTCCACCAGATATTTCCTCAGATCTGGCTCCACCAGGAGGCTCATACCTTGAATTTCCTTGACGATCTGAGCCAACAACTTGTTCAAAGGTGTGTACCCTGGCCCTCTGGCCACATGATTTACTTGTGCCTGAACCCTTCTCTCTGTGGTACATTGCTAGGAGGCATTGGTCTGAACTCCCTTTGTCTCGGAGGTGGCTTCCTCAACTCTCTGTCCGGTCCCCGTGGTAACTCCAGCCTCACCATCTTTTCTTTTTGAATTCACCCCCCCGGGCGACCTTCTCTTCTTCTGCCATTAACATAAACTTTCTGGCCAACTGCAGGGCAGTGGCGTAATCCGGGATCTTTTAAACCCTTAGGTGAGTCCACAAATTCTCTACCGTAAGGGCCCCCTTGAGACTTTCCAGCACCTTCGATGACTCGTACGCCCCGATCTCGAGCACTAAATTATGGTATCTTTCAATAAAGTTCTATAGGGGATCATCATCCCCCTGCTTCATCAACCTTAACTCTCCTACTGTCTTCTTTGAGACACACGCTCATTTGAAATGCCGGACGAAGGACTTCCTGAGTTGAGAGAAACTGCTGATACTTCCCGGAGTCAAACTTTAAACCATAAAATTACGGGCCCACTCAGGGTTAAAGGGAACACCTTTCAGATGGCCTCTCCCACCATTCCTTGGACCTCCATCAGCAAAATAAAACTTTCAATGTGGGATTTAGGGTCGGTATGGCCCCTGTAGGAGCTCATAGACGGTATGGTGAACCGCGTAGGAAATTCTGCTGACAAGATTTCTTCTGTAAAGGGAGATGTCGCCTCTCCGTCCCGACTGTCTCCTTTATTTGCCTTCAAGTTATCTTCCCACTTTTCATCTCCTTTCTAAACCAAGCTTTCATATTATTGTCAGTGGCCTCGCGTTATCTCCCGAGAACTTCTTCACGCATGTCGCTCCGAGCACGATGTGTTCCATGACTATATGCCTCTCGATCTCCTCCACTGTGTCTTATATTTCCCCCCTCTTAGAGCGTGGGCTATTACTGGAGGACTCTGGAGTCTGCCTCTCCTCTTCATTTTCCCGTATTTTTTTCGCCCGCAAGGCTCTCGCTATCACAACCGACCTCACCCTCTGGGGATCCTTCCTCCCGGGTTCATCATCTCCGCTTAGGTCTACCACTTTTTTTCCTTCTGTTATCTCGTTTCTCCTCTGACTTGGACCAACTTCCATCCTTTCATTATTCACTTTATCCAGTCTTTCCAGCTTCTCCAACATGGTCTTCATGAGAGTATGTTCTCATCCATATCATTTCTCATGCTTTCCTCCATTTTTTCCATCCATTCTGTTGTTGAACTCTCTGACGATCTATAGTTCATGTCTTCTGCCATCGTCTTACTACGCAAGTTGCTTTTTACTCTTTCTCCACAGACGGAACCAACTATTGACATGTGATTTTCGTCTCAGGGGCAGTTTCGAGATAACCCTCCCGAGACAATCCTCATTTAAACTTGAATTTGTTTGGTTATTGGGGACTAAAAGCAGATATGACAAAAGGCGAAACAACCACAAAATCGACATAGAGGGTTTTAACATGGTTCGACGGAGCTAGTCCAGCCTATGTCCACGGGCACAAAATGGGGTATGATTTTTATTGCTGAAACGAGCTCGGCCGATATGTTTTCAAAGAAGGTCTAAGCAGAACCGAGTTGTTTGTCATTTTTTCTTTTGAATTTCTTACAAATAATGCTAGAATGAAAATTTTTCCAACCCTCACAAATGAGATCAGCCCTCCCTTATATACTAATGAATACACGACACTGTTCTCATATCTTTATGACGTCAACGCTGCAGATTTCCAGCGATTTGACATACTTTTTCCCCCAACTGCCTCGCCGAAAGTAAAGTCTACCATTTGATTTCCTGTCACATCACGCCGTAAAAGTACATTGTCATACTTTATCATTAATGATGACAGTCTGTAAGATCTCTAGTACGAAAAGTAGATTTCGGAAGGAAAAGTCCAAACTATCATGGTCACGCGTCGGTCACCAAGAGGTCGACCAATAGACTTGCCGAACCCTCCGATTGCTCCTGCCCCGACCCATAATATCCGAGCTCATCAACCTATCCCAGAAGGAAAGATAACCCCAAACTGAGCTACCGGACTAATGCGGTCGGCCTCGGCTTTGATGTTGTCGGCCTTTGAAGTTTGCACTGCGTTGTGTCCTCTGATCGGTCAGATCCGGGAAACAATGTTCATGCTCTCTTACTGTCCGAGAACTGATTAATACCTCCGAACATCTTACCCTCATAAAAAGGGAAATTCCATCTCTGCCCTCGTCGAACTGTTCGAATACCTTAGTTGCAGAAATCCTCATCAAAAACATATAAATAAATAAAATTTCACTGATTGGTAGAGATATTTGACCATTCATTCTTCACTATTTACTAAAGCAGACGAAAATCAATCCTCTTATTCTACTAAGTTTTATGCAAAAAAATTTCTCTCTTTAGCCTTAGATATACACAACCTAACTTGAGTGTTGGAACTAATGTCTTGACAGGTACAAACAATTCGTCCGAAAAAAATACTGCTGACACTCCTTACTCAATTCGCAAATTCGTAAAGGTAAAATTCTCACTCCCTTCACTGACCACTTCGTATTAAGTTGGATCTGCGGATTGACCAGACCCGTCAATACATCTACATATAGACCCGATCACGGTTCCGGAACTGAACAGGATGGAACCGTAAGGTTACGGTTCCATCCGGTTCCGGTTCCAAAATCGGAACCGAAACGAATCCCCAAACTGTTTGGATACGGTTTCACAAAATTTGGAACCGTAACCTTAAGGTTCGGTTCGGTTCCGGTTCGATTTCGGTTCCGAACTAGAATCGAACCAAATTTTTTATTTTCCTTTAAAAAATAGAGGACCGAACCGAATTTTTTGGTTCGATTCCAATTGGATTCGGTTTTGCGGTTTCAAACATCTGGAACCGTAACCGAATCGGTTTTAAACCAATTCGGTTATAATTCCAGTAACCTGGAACCGTAAAACCGAACGATTCGGTTCCATGGCCACCTCTACCTACATATAATAAAAGTATAATCAATATATCACATCACATGTAACCAGCAATTCTTATTTATGTTTTTTAATGCTATGAGAGTTATAATGTGCTTATCCTAATAATCTTTTATTAGTGTTATCTATTTATATCATGATATTTAAAAAGTTCATATAAACATTCTCAAAAATGGTTTGGCGAAATCATTTAGAGCAAAAGGAAGCTAATTAATAATTCGAATACTCTAATAATATAATATTATGTTGTTGAGGTTATTACTTGTTGATGGTGTTTTCAGGCATTATGACATTTAAAACAGCACAACGATGACAGAAGGGTAATTCCCTGACTGGTTGAGATCATATAGCCGACCCGACCACAACGTGTAAATACCGACCACTTTGGATCGGATGACCGAGCATTATAAAGTCGGCAGAAACACTCTCAGCATAAAAGATTGTCATGACCGACCTCATGAAGACCAACCGGACATCAAGTCGTGTTCAAGATGACGACACCCTATTCTTGCGGATAAGATAAAGCGGATTATCCTACTCTCACAAGGAAATAAAGTCAGAATCCGAAAAGGAATAAGAAAAGAGAAGGGAGAATCAGACTATGAATCCTTACAAGGAAAGAGGACTAAAGATCAACTAGGATTCCTTATGTAAATAGGAGTCTGATTTCTGTGTTATTATAAATAGGAGGGCCTAGTATGTGTAAAAGGCATCCTCAAAAAATTAGTGATCAGAATCATCAAGCTCTGATTTGTAAAAACAAAGAAGAGACCCGAGAAACGCATTTAGTAATAAAGAGTACCATCCTGTTCTTGTCTGTGGACGTAGGTCGGATCAAAAATCCACCGAACCACGTTAAATCTTCTTGTCGATTGGTGTGTTTTTTCCGTTCCTCGCTAAATTTGCTTTTGGTCCCCCATAACCAAACAAATTCACTATTGAAGGAGGATTACCTCGGAGGTGATATTCCCATATTACCCTGAGACCAAAATTCACCGTCAACAGTTGGCGCCGTCTGTGGGGAACTCAACAAAAAGCAACTCGCGTAGTGAGACAATGGCGGAAGACGGAAACCACCAACCATCAGGGAGCTCGGCTGCAGATTGGATGGAGAAGATTGAGGAGAATCTTAGGAAAGAAAGGGAGGAAAGCCAAACTCTGCTAAGAACCATAGTAGACCGTTTGGAAACGATAGAAGGAGCATACAATGGAAAATTCGAGGCCGGAACTAGCCGACGAAGGAACGACATAGCAGAAGGAAAAAGAATTGTCGATACAAGTGAAGACGACAGACCCCGGAGGAGGGAGCCCTACAGGGTGAGATCCGTGGTAGTGCACAGAGATTCCCAGACCGAGGACACATGGGAGGGAGAAGATGACAAATCGTCACCAGACTCCTCCTACGATAGCCCTCACAACACCCGGAGAAGAGGAAAAGAATATAATGAAAAAAAGTACGAGAAGATACCGACCGACCCCGAGAAGCACCATTCCCGAGATAGCAGAAAGAAAAGAAACCACAGGGGGCGGCATGGAACCAAAGACAACAGCATGAAATCTTGGTTACGGGAGGAGCTGGTCAAATGGGGAGTATACCCCAATGCAAACAAAGGGGATGTCCAGGACGGCAAAGATGAGTCCCCCCTCACAGAAGAAATAAAGTCAGAGAAATTCCCAAAAGATTCAGCATGCCGACCATGACACCATACAAGGGCCATACCGATCCCAAAACCCACATTGAAAGTTTCGTCCTCCTAATGGAGGTGCAAGGGGTAACAGGGGACGCCATCTGCAAAGTGTTCCCCCTAACTCTGGCCGGACCGGCCATTCTATGGTATAGAAGCCTAGCCCCAATGAGCATCAGCAGCTTCGCACAACTGAGAAAGTCATTCATATGACACTTCAAGGGGGCTTGTGTCCCTAGAAAGACGATTGGAGAACTAAGGCTTATGAAACAAGGAGACGATGAACCTCTGAAGATATTTATTGAAAGATACCATAATATGGTACTCGAAGTCGGAGGGTATGAATCCCCCGAGGCCCTGGAAAGCTTGAAGGGAGCCTTGAGGGTCGGAAGGCTATGGACCCATCTAAGGATCCAAGACACCCCGGACTACGCCACCGCTCTGGAGGTGGCCCGAAAATTCGTTTTGTTAGAGAACGAAGAAAGTATCCCGAAAAGGGAACACCATCATAGAAAGAACCGCAAGGGAGGGTGCCCCCCGCCGAACAGAAAGAGAATCCAGAAGACCACCCCCGAAGAACACAAAGAATTCAAGCCACTGCACCGGGACAATCAAGAGAGAAGGGCGCCGACCCAAGTTAACCATGTGGTCGGGGAAGATGCATACATTCCCCTAAAGAAACCACTGGGACAAATTGTCATGGAGATCCAGGGGAAATGCCTCTTAGTGGAACCCGACCAAAGGAGATTCCCCCCGGACAGAAGAAACCAAAAGGCTTATTGTGTACACCACAACTCCAAGGGACATGCAACAGACGGATGTAAAGATCTGCGAGAACAAATGGAAGATCTAGCACGAAATGGATATCTGAACAAATACATTGACCACGAGGTCATGACAGCCAGACAAAGAGCACGTGGTCGCCAAATCAATATCATCGCAGGAGGAAAAACACTGGCCGGAAACTCTAACCGGTCAAGGAAAGATTACAGCAGAACCCGAGGACCAGATGTCTTAGAAATAGAGCAGGTCACAGGGCTACATGGAGCCCGGTCGGTACCAATAATGTTCACTGATGAGGATGCCCGAGGAGTAAGTTTCCCTCATGACGATGCATTGATAATCAAGGCAATCATCAGCGGGTCGGAGGTAGACAGAATCCTAGTGGACCCCGGGAGCGCGGTTGACATAATTTCCAGAGAAGCACTGGACAACCTAGGGGTGGAATATGCAACCCTGACCAACGATAGCACTCTCTTATACGGTTTCGGAGGATCAGTTTTCATCCCACTAGGAAGAATACAGTTGGCAATAACTGTCGGGACACACCCTCGGACCCGGACGATCATGACGGACTTCACTGTAGTAGACTGCATGAGTAGTTACCAGGCCATCGTCGGGCGACCCTTCATGATGAAAACAAAAGCCGCAATGTCCTGCTACCACCTGAAATTGAAATTCCCCACTCGGGTAGACCCGGCCACGGTTACGGTTTCCGGTTCCAACCGGTTCCAGTTCCGGTTCCGGAACCGAACCGGAATGGGACCGGTTCGGTTGGGGTTCCACCCCAACTCGAACCGGTCCGAACGGTTCCGGTTGGAACTGTCGGGTTCCTGTTGGAACCGTAGGGTTCCAACAGGAACCCTACGGCCCCCAACGGCTAGTAGCCGTTGGGGGCCTAATTCCCCCAACGGCTACTGCCGTTGGGGGATGCAGGGAGCCGTTTGGCTCCCTGCCAAAAAAAAAATAAAAATAAAATTATAAAATTTTTTTTATTATATAAAATAAAAATTACTAATGTACCCCTAATAACGGTAATAAAACGGTTATATTTAGGGGCATTTTTGGTATCAAAAAATTCTAAAATTCTATAAATAGGATTCATTTTTCATAATTTCATCACACCAATTTCTCAACTCTCTCATTTTCTATAAATCTCTTATTCTCAATCTTACTTCAATACAATTCTCTTATTTTAGTTGTTAATTAATTTATTATCATTCGGCATTCGCATCGCAATTATTCAAATGGCAAGCTCATCCGAGAATATAATGTCAAATATGCCGACCCAAGAGAGCGGCCCCAGTGTCAGTGCACAATCACGGAGAAGAGAAGTTAAGGCTCGGTCCTCCGATATTTTCAAAATTCATTTTAATTTGGAACGCCTAGACGATGGTTCACAACGAGCAATTTGCAACTATTGTGGGGTTATCTATAAATTTTCTGGTGGATACGGAAATATGATCAAGCACATGGAGAAACATCATCCGGTTGAATTTGGCATTGATACGACGCAGACTCAAATGGCCAGGTACGCATCATCTAGTAGAGGTACGAGTAGTGTAGATTTATTTAAATATTCTGATGCAAAAAATAGAGAAGAATTTGCGAAATTAACATGTATGGCACATCTTTCTTTAAGCTTTGGTGAAAAACTTCATTTTACTAATTACGTGCATAATGCTTTAAACCCTACTGCATGTAGAATGACTCGAAACACAACAAAACGTCATATTTTCAATTATATAAAGATGGTAAAATTATTTTAAATGAAATATTTAAAGAGATGAAAGGTCGTATTTCTATATGTTCTGATATTTGGAGTGACCATTGGCAAACACACTCATACATGGGTGTGACTTGTCATTGGATTGATGCATCATTTACCATGCAAAAACGACTCATTGCATTTAGAGTTTTTGATGACCAACATACTGTACATAATATTTATAGAATGATGAAGGTAATTTTTGATGAATATGGTTTAGGAGAAAATTTTTTAACATATTAGATGGTTTACAAGCTTACTATGGTTATTTAGGAATATTAGATGACATTGATATTACGAGCATAATGACGAATTTAAAAAGTGATTTAATTATTTTATTTAATGATTATATTGTAAGATATAACTTAGGAACAATAGGTCAGTCTAGTAGTAGCGAACCGGTAATTCAACCAAGACTTAGCGCAGGGGATCGTTGGTTATTACAACGAAATAAAAAATCTAGGGATACGACAACAACTAATAACCCTGAATTAGATAATTATTTATCTACAAATTTTGAGTTTTCTAATGAAAGTTTATGCAGTAAAAATTTTAAAATCCTTGAATGGTGGAACCGGTATCAAAATATATATCATGTTTTATCTATTATTGCTAAAGAGATATTGGCAGCACCTATTTCCACCGTTGCGGTTGAGCAAGCCTTCAGCTTGGGAGGTAATATATTGGAAGCTAGGCGATCTTCATTACATCCAAGCACTCTAGAAGCAACAGCTTGTGTGGATGATTGGACTCGAGCTGATCTGAGACAACAAGAAGATGCCCCCGATGATTTTGAAGATTTGTTCGATAATGCTTCTGCAACAAGTGCAAGCGGAAGCTGCGGACCCGGAGCCGAAGGATCAACTGATAATGATGATTGATAAATGTAAAATTATAATTTACAAAGGGGATATGTCTTAAACTTGTAATGGAACTACGTGAGCTTTGATTCCTCTCACCCTTGGAGGATACGTAGGCAACTTAAATTTTAAAAAATTTAAGCTCAAGCTCTTCAATGTAATAATTTTTTTTTTTTTATAAATTTAATCTCATTTTTTTTAATTAATAAATTTTTTTTTATTTAATGATTTGACTCCTCTCATTTTTTTTTATTTTAATTAATTAAAAAAAAAAATGAACCGAACCGAACCAGAACCGAACCGTTCGGTTCCGGTTCGGTTCGAGTTTCCGGTTCCACTTAAGTGTGGAACCGGAAACCGGTCGATTCGGTTCGGTTCCGAACCGGAACCGAACCGCCGGCCGGGTCTACACACGGGAAGGGATCGGAATTGTGTGTGGAAGCCAGAAAACAGCTCGCAGCTACTTCGCAACTCTCTCACGAGAAACTCTCTGCATCACCGAAGACAACCGAAAACGACAAAGGAACCAGGGAGAAGAAGAAGAAGACAGAAGCCCAGGCGTCTGGCAAAAAAAAAAAGCCCGACTCGCTGCAGCTGAGGAAACGGAGGAGATAGAACTTTACGGGCCAGGAAAAAGTATAAAGATAGGGGGAGGCCTGAGCAAATCTATACGACAATATCTTCTAGAATGCCTGAAGGGATACCCGGACGTCTTTGCATGGGGATACAATGACATGCCGGGGATCGACCCAAAATTCATCAATCACCGCCTGGCAGTAGACTCATCTCGCAAGCCGGTCAGGCAAAAGAGAAGGAACTTCAATCAAGAGAGGAGTAAAGTAATAGCAGCCGAGGTCGAGAAATTACTAAAGGCGGGTCTCATCAGGGAAGCAAGGTACCCGGATTGGGTATCAAACGTGGTATTGGTCAGGAAGAACAATGGCAAGTGGCGAATGTGTGTCGATTTCACCGACTTAAACAAGGCGTGCCCAAAGGACAGCTTTCTTTGCCGAACATAGACCAGCTGGTAGACACCACAGCCTGTCAAGGATTGCTGAGCTTCATGGATGCTTTCTCCGGATACAACCAGGTCAAAATGTGCCCGGCGGACGAAGAGAAGACAACCTTCATCACGGATCAGGGGCTCTACTGCTATAAAGTGATGCCCTTCGGGCTAAAAAACGCTGGGGCAACCTTCCAAAGGTTGGTAAACAAAGTTTTCAAACCACTCATCGGCATTACAATGCTAGTTTATGTCGATGACATGATAACAATGTCAAAAGAACCAGACAACCACATGGACGACCTAAAAGGGACCTTCGAGCTTCTGAGAAAACACAACCTGAAACTCAACCCGGAAAAATGTACCTTCGGGGTAGCTTCAGGGAATTTTTAGGCTACATGGTAAGTGCCCGAGGAATTGAAGCAAATCCACACAGAAGATCCAGGCAATACTGGCCCTAAAGTCTCCCAAGACAGTAAAAGAAGTACAGAGTCTGACCGGTAGAGTGGCCGCGCTCAATCGGTTCATATCACGAGCAACTGACAAATGCCACCCTTTCTTCAAAGTAATCCAAAAAGCAAAAAAGGATGTCGACTGGACGGCAGAGTGCGAAGAAGCCTTCCACAGTTGAAACAGTATCTGGTACAGCCCCCACTCCTGGCTAAACCACTCCCGGGTGAAACATTGTACCTATATCTGGCCGTTTCGGACCGAGCAGTAAGTTCAGTACTGATACAGAGACCGACAAAATCCAGAAGCCTGTCTACTATATCAGCAAAGCCCTCCTAGACGCTGAAACCCGGTATCCAGCACACGAACTAGTCGCCCTTTCACTAGTGACGGCAGCTCGAAAATTACGGCCTTACTTCCAGGCCCATCCTATCAAGGTATACACCGGCCACCCCCTAAAACAAATTCTGCAGCGGCCAGAGGTTTCCGGCAGATTAGTAAAGTGGTCGGTAGAACTGAGTGAACATGACATCGCCTACCTCCCAAGAGCGGCAGTGAAGGGACAAGCCTTGGCAGATTTTGTCGCCGAATATGCCGACCCCCAGACTCTGGCTATAGACGAGGACAAATGGGAAATGTCTGTAGACGGTTCGGCCAGCACACAAGGCAATGGCGCGGGAATCGTCCTGAAAAGCGACAAAGGAGAAGAAATCTTACTCGCCCTGAAATTCGCTTTCATAGCAACCAACAATGAAGCAGAGTATGAAGCAATACTGGGCGGTTTGAGACTATGCACGGTGCTAGGGATCCAAAATGTAGTAGTAAGGAGTGACTCACAGCTGGCCATTCAGCAACTGAAGGGGGCATTTCAAGCGAAAGAACCTAGTATGATGGCCTATCTGACCGAAGTACGAAAGATAACGGGGAAGATGGGGGATGTAAGCTTCGAACAAATCCCCCGAGAAGACAATTGTGAGGCAGACTCCCTGGCACGGCTCGCCTCTTCAACAAAAGCCGAGCACCCCAGGATAATCCCTTTGATTTACGTCCGGGAAAGAAGCGTGGGAGAATCTGAAGTGGAAGTTCTAGATAAAGAAAGCCAAGCATCATGGATGCAACCCATCAGAAAATACTTGGAAACGGGGGAAACACCAGAGGACAAAACGGAGGCCAGAAAGTTAAAATACAAAAGCACAAATTCTCCCTAATCGACGGGGTACTTTACCGACGGGGTTACTCAGTCCCCCTCTTAAGATGTCTTGCAGAAGAAGAGGCAAATTATGTGCTCAGAGAGATACATACGGGCATCTGCGGAAGCCATGCCGGAGGTCGCTCGATTGCTTTCAAAGCCTTAAGACAAGGTTTTTACTGGCCGACCATGCACCAGGACGGCATAGAAGTGGCCCGCAAGTGCGAAGGATGTCAGAAAAACGCAAACCTCCACCACCAACCAGCCGAACAGTTGACCACACTGCTCAGTCCCTGGCCGTTCGCCCAGTGGGGACTAGACATCATTGGGCCAATGCCACAAGGGAAAGGGCAGGCGAAGTATGCCATCGTGGCCATAGACTATTTCACCAAATGGGTGGAGGCAGAACCATTATCCACCATAACGGAGAAAAGAGCCACTGAATTCCTGAGGAAAAATATCGTCTGCCGGTTCGGGATTCCCCGAGCCATCATCACAGACAACGGGAAGCAATTTGACAGCAAAGGTTTCAGAAAACTCTGCGAGGACCTCCAGATTGCCCTAAGATTTGCCACACCAGCCCATCCCAAATCAAACGGCCAAGTCGAGGCGACGAACAAGACCATCAAGGCCAACCTCAAAGCTCGGCTTGGATCCAGCAAAGGCCTATGGGTCGAGGAACTACCAGAGGTACTATGGTCGCACCGGACAACCTATAAAGACTCCACGGGAGAAACCCCGTTCTCTTTAGCATACGGATATGAAGCTGTCATCCCGGCAGAGATCGGAGTAGCCTCCCATAGGGTTCAGCACTACGAGAGTAAACAGAATGAAGGACTCATCAGAAACCACCTCGACCTGATCGAAGAAAAGAGAGAGAGGTCGGCCATGAAAACTGCAATCTACCAACAAAGGATGGCCCGTTTCTACAATAAAAGAATTCGGACACGCACCTTCATCCCAGGCGACCTAGTGCTAAGAAAGGTCACCCTAAATACTCGAAAGCCAGAGGAGGGCTCCCTGGGCGCCAAATGGGAAGGGCCCTACAAGGTGGTAAAAGTGGTGAAGCCGGGAGTGTACATCCTAGAGCGACTGGACGACACAAGATTAAAAAAGCCATGGAACGCTGAATGTTGAGGAAATACTTCCAGTAAACTTTCCCTTCCTCCTATCTGTTTACAGCAAAAAGGACGGGAATCCAAATACATAAAGCCTCTCTCAAAATGACCACCGAGAGTTGTAAGAAGGGCAGTATGTCCCCGAAGCATGAATAAAAAAAAAAAAAAAACTTTCTTTTTCCAAACACTCTCGAATAAAACTTTACGAACCATATTCAAAAAAAATTCGGGGACATACTCACAACAACGATCCAAAGCTAAAGAACACAAAACTCGCAACCGCCCGACCACAGATACCACCACAAAAAATGCACAGAGTCACACCAGAACCATCCGACTCCATACAAAAAAAGAAACACAGAGAGCAAAGATCCTTGAGAAGCACAACATAAGGAGGAACATGCCCTTAATGTTTCAATCGGCTCGGGGCTGGATTACGTTCCGCCGAGGCCTCTTCATCGGCTCGGGGCTGGATTTCGTTCCGCCGAGGCCGTTTTCGGCTCGGGGCTGGATTACGTTCCGCTGAGGCCTCTTCATCGACTCGGGGCTGGATTTCGTTCCGCCGAGGCCGTTTTCAGCTCGGGGTCGGGTTACGTCCCACCGAGTCAATACTCATTGGACTGGGGACGAAACATTCCCCCAGAACCAAGTATCTCTCTTGGCTCGGGTCCTCAGGGGCATACTCGATGCATAGGATCCGTGAGAATCATAGCACGGGGAGGGATGATACCCCCGTGACGATTGCTTACTCCAGTGTTACCGAACATAAGGAGGAACATGCCCTTAATGTGTCGAACACTCTTCTGATCCTCACCTACCCGATGTAATGGATCCGTGGGAAAGCATAGCACGGGGGGTGATGACACCCCGTGACGATTGCTAGCTCCAGTGATGCCGGAACTAAGGAGGAACATACCCTTAGCAGTCCAGACACTCTTTGATCCATTCATCATCCGGATCTGTGAGAGACACAACACGGGGATGCGTTATGCCCCTGTGGCGTGTGCCTGCTCCAGCGTGGTAAGGAGGAGCCCTCATACAATACACAGGCTCCCCAATGAACCAACGTGTAGAGGATATGCCCTTACCATTCAAACGCTCTTCTGATCCGAATCCTGGTTCGCCGGGATACTGAATTGAAAGATTCAGAATTGTGTTTTGGAGACCTCGGGCAGGACGCTGTTTTGAGACATCCATGTTGTTATTCTTTTGCAAAAAAACGTTTTTTATTTATTTTGGGATAGGTGCTAAGTCACCCCCGCTTTTTATTTTCCAGAAACTTATTTTCATTTTCCGCCGGTCTGGTAGGGGGACGCCCGTGCCAGATTCGGCAGGGCTTCGAAGGTTGATTAATTTCCCTTCTGAATAAGTCCCGAGGGTTAGTCGGCTCGGGGCTGGATTTCGTTCCGCCGAGGCCACTTGGTTATTCAGCTCGGGGTCGGGTTACGTCCCACCGAGTCAAGCCTCTTTGGACTGAGGAGGTAATATTCCCCCAAATCCAAGTGTCTCACTCAGCTCGGGGTCGGGGTACGTCCCACCGAGTCAAGCTCCCTTGGACTGGGGAGGTAATATTCCCCCAAATCCAAATGTCTCACTCAGCTCGGGGTCGGGGTACGTCCCACCGAGTCAAGCTCCTTTGGTTTGGGGAGGTAACATTCCCCCAGAACCCAAGTCTCTCACTCAGCTCGGGGTCGGGTTACGTCCCACCGAGTCAAGCTCCTTTGGTTTGGGGAGGTAACATTCCCCCAGAACCCAAGTCCTTTCTCAGCTCGGGGTCGGGGTACGTCCCACCGAGTCAGCCCTTTGGACTGGGGACGTAACATTCCCCCAGGTCCAAGTTCCTTTCTCGGCTCGGGGTCAGGTTATACCCCTCCGGTTCATGATGACCCCTGAAGGGTCTCAAAATTGTTCGGACAACAGGAAAAGAAAAAAAAGAGAGAAATAAAAAAGAGACACAAAAAATACATATATATATATATATATATATACATGTGTCAAAATACAAACTTGAAGTTTTGTTACAAGAAGTAAAGTGTACACAGGGCCCCGGTCGGGTTACCCTTTCTCATTCAGCCCGCGCAGGGGCGGGGATTTCTTCCTCAGCCCGCTCAGACAACGGAAGGATTGGCTCGGCCTCAGGAGGAAGAACAGCTGCTTCATCCTCGGCAACATGAGAGACCTCTGCTTCAGGGATAGGGGGAGGGATCTCAAGGCAGTCCTCGCCGGCGGCAGGAACCTCAGGTCGTCCTTCATGGGGAGCCTCAGAAGCCGGAACAATCGAAACCGGGGCGGGATCCATCACCTCCTCGGGAGGAGGAGGAAGCCACTTCCGAAACTCCTCCTCATCTATGTCCCCCTTGCAAAAACTGATGGCCGCATGAATAGGTCCATGTTCAGACTGGGCAGCACCATCGGTATCAGATCAGCACAATCACTAACCCCCTCAAGGCGGATGGCCTCCTTCTCGGCCTCAAGATCGGCCTCTCTCTCCTCAAGCTCGGCCTCTTTCCTCTCAAAGTCATCCCGGGCCCGCGCCATTTGTTCTTCATTGGCCTTCAATTTTGTTTCAACACTGGCCACCTTGGCTTTCAAAACGCCAATTTCAGATTGGGCGGTCTTCAAATCCTCCCGAGCATTGTCGCAAGCTTTCGCTCCAGCGCAGCAGCAGCCTTAAGAGCCTTATTAATTTTGAAGTTCTCAATGGCGGTCGCTTCGTGATTTTTTATCACCTCCTCCCGGTCGGCCAGTTTAGCCTCCACCTCTGTAAGACGATTCTGAAGCCTCTGAGCCTGACCACCCTCGGACAACAGACTCAGAAGAAGGTCTTTATTCTTGGCCATGAGGTAAGTAGCCTGCACGGAAACAAAAAAGTCAAGATAAGATACGAAGAAGACCGAGAACCGAAGTCAGAAAAAAGAAGAATAAAACTACCTTTGCCATTTGAGAACTCATCTCGGTCACCACAGCCTCAGGCGAGATATCCTCATATCTCGAAACCTCCCCCGGGGGAATGACCTCGGCCAATTCATTAAAGCCGGTACTAGGTGTGAGGTAGCCTCCCGGATGCTCTCTCCCAAGTCATCCACCCCGAGGATTACTGGACCCTTTCGCTTCTTGGAGGAGCCCCCAGATAATTTCTTCCCCCGGCGAACGTCTTTCTTCTTGCCCGGGACAGGATCCTCCTCCTCCTCTGAACCAACTCACTCTCCTCTCTCCTCTGCCGAACTGACGCTCCTCTTCCTAAGAGGCTTCGGCGGGCTGACAAGACGACCAGAGCCTGACGACTGCACACCAGGAGAAGATATACCCCGGGCAACCGTCTGAACTTTCCCTTGAGACTCCCTCTCAGCCCCAGCAGGGTCAGGTTGCGTCCGGGAAGTTCCAGTTTCCGCATGACCGGCCTTCTTCATAGTACCGGCCAATTTCTCGAGAAACTCCGGCCTCTTCGACATGCCTACAAAAAAGGGGGGAAGAGAAATCAGGATCCGAGAATATAACAAAGACATCAAACACATGATAAACAAAAAGGGAAAATCATCAAAACAGCCAGCAGACATCCACCTATCCGACCCGAGACCTCCGGAGGGACGGTCCGAGTAAGGCCCGAATCAACAAAGGCCGCATCATTGACCAACTTCCTCAAGTGGGCAGCATACCCTCGAGCCCAATGTACCCGCCTCCGAACCTGACGAGAAACCTTGGGAGCATCTCGCCAACAAGCTGGGAGGAACCAGAGAAAGTTAGAAACCTAAGAAACTAAGAACGGGAATAAAAAAAAAAAAGAAAGAAAGAGAGAGAGGGTATTAAACTCCTAACCTCCAGCCCTGAAGATGTCCGGAACCGAGACGTCCTCCTCAAACGATCTCAGGACCCGACCCCAATCCCCAGTAGCCCAGAACCAAAGATCCTTGAAATTCTTGTTAGAGTCGGGGAGTTTCTGGACAAGGTTGGACGAACTATCATAAGCAGAGAGGTAATACCAACCGTAGTGAGTCTTTGGGTTAGACTTCAAACGATATAACCTCTTCACCTCTTCCAAGCAAGGCACACCTAAGCCTGCCCGGTGCCAAACCACATATATGCCGGCCAGAATCCTCCAGCTATTTAAGCTCAATTGGCAATGGGCAATCTCCATCTCAGCCAGCATCCAAGCAAAATAACGTTGCATCGGCAGCCGTAGCCCACACTCAAAAAAAGCAGGAAGAAGTGCCACCGAGCCCTCATCAGGTTGACTAGCACGATCCATCGGGCCGGAAACTTCAAGGGCAATATCTATTGGGATGTCGTATCGTTGCCGTAACAGCGCCAGATCATCCTCAGTTATTTTGGAGGGACGGTTCATATCCAGAGCCGACGACCCAAGTTCACCAGGCTCTGGGTCCTTCCGAGGAACCCTCTGATGGTAGGAGTCTTGTTCGATCTCAGAAGGAGTAGGGGTAGTGTCAATGTCTTCTACACTATGTGCCCCTGAGCCCGAGGAGAGCTCCTCAGCAGGGGGAGTTGAGATTTTAGCAGGCTTTTCAGGAGAGGAACCGCTGTCAGACATCCCTGACACCCAGAAAAACAAAGAAGGAAGGGGAAGTCAGTCTATGGCTAAAAGAAACTACTCACTGTTTCCATGTTAGCTAAAACAGGTGGTCTCTAAAAGTGCCCTAAAGCAGAACCCAGCAAAACCATAAATCTTTCCCTAGCAAAACACAGATTCATAAAACACAAAAAAGGAAGAGGTCGTTCAAAGGACTTACTTTTTCTTCTCGGAAAAAGCGGGAGGTTGTGCAGTACGGTTGTGCCCGTTCTTTATGTTCGCAGCAAAGAAAAAGAAGAAGCTCGCGGTTGAACTTCGAGAACACGGAGATCGGGCGAATCACATAGATGTTTTCAGGAAAGAAGGAGAAATTGCCGAAAAAAAGATGGAACAGTGAAAGCCTCGCCTTCTTATAGTCATGGCAAAGACACTCACGACCGTCGGATCTAAAGGAGGAAACCCGGATGAACGCCAGGTGTCAACTGCAAAAGAGGTCTCCCAAGTTTGAACAGACGGTTGAGATCAGCCCACTGTGAAAGACGCCTCTACACGGTCGATTCGTCCCCTTTTTGGCGGGAACCCGGCGGATGTTTGACAAGTGTCGAACTCAGAAGAAACCCTAAAGTTGATTTGATGGGCATTTAAACGGACACGACTGTTGCGTGTCTCGAGGCTAAAGCGCTTGAAAAGAGGCAACATGACATTTCTCGACACCAGACCGACCTCCAACGGAGCAGATCAGAAACACCATCTTTATATAGTTCCCGGCACCAACTTGCACACTTGTTGGAACCGAGAACTAGGGGACAGATGTTGATGGTGTTTTCAGGCATTATGACATTTAAAACAGCACAACGAGGACAGAAGGGTAATTCCCTGACTGGTTGAGATCATATAGCCGACCCGACCACAACGTGTAAAGACCGACCACTTTGGATCGGATGACCGAGCACTATAAAGTCGGCAGAAACACTCTCAGCATAAAAGATTGTCATGACCGACCTCATGAAGACCGACCGGACATCAAGTCGTGTTCAAGATGACGACACCCTATTCTTGCGGATAAGATAAAGCGGATTATCCTACTCTCACAAGGAAATAAAGTCAGAATCCGAAAAGAATAAGAAAAAGAAAGAGAAGGAGAATCAGACTATGAATCCTTACAAGGAAAGAGGACTAAAGATCAACTAGGATTCTTATGTAAATAGGAGTCTGATTTCTGTGTTATTATAAATAGGAGGGTCTAGTATGTGTAAAAGGCATCATCAAAAAATTAGTGATCAGAATCATCAAGCTCTGATTTGTAAAAACAAAGAAGAGACCCGAGAAGCGCATTTAGTAATAAAGAGTACCATCATGTTCTTGTCCGTGGACGTAGGTCGGATCAAAAATCCACCGAACCACGTTAAATCTTCTTGTCGATTGGTGTGTTTTTTCCGTTCTTCGCTAAATTTGCTTTTGGTCCCCCATAACCAAACAAATTCACTATTGAAGGAGGATTACCTCGGAGGTGATATTCCCATATTACCCTGAGACCAAAATCCACCGTCAACATTACTAATATGAATTTATAATCATATTTTATAATAAGAACCGAAATAATTATATCAAAATTCATGTAAAGATTTTATTTAGTTTTAATACATAAAGATAATTTCGTTTAATTTCATAAAATATTTTGAAATTTTTATTATTTTTCCCTAATACAAAGTAAATTTGCTATGGTAATTATTTATTTATGTTTATCTAAAGAGGTGACTTGTCACTTGTCTGGTAATGAATGACTAATAGCGGTGTAATTTTTTGATGTAACCGAGATATGAGTGACGTGGTATCATCAATAAATTAATAAATGATATGTGATTTAATATTCATTTTTTTAATTATTTTAATATTTTAATACGCGTGATTATAAATTATTAAATTATTATATGGATAATGTAGTACTTATGTGGTATAATAGATTTTTCCAAATAGCGTAGCCTTCACCTTTCTTCAAAATGGAATTAAACGGTGCTCCCATTCTCTTTTATCTTTTACCTAACAAATTATACACTTTTACTCAAATACCCTTCTTAGCTTCTTGCTATGACCAACCAATTACTTCCATTAGTTGACGAAATTGCCCCTTCACTTTGTATTTTCTGATTTATACACGTGATAATGCTATGAAAGTTTACTTCACCTCGGATCATTTGTGCATTTACTTCTCCCTTATTCATTAATCGGGTCCCACTTTCTTTTGCATTATGTGTCGTGCAAATCCAATTGTCTTTTTTCTTAGCTCAATAATTGAGTTATGAATTTGATGGCCACATTGTTAAAATTAAAGGGACCTTATCATTCCCCCTTTTTTTTGTTTTTGTTTTTGTTTTTACATCTACTATTATAAATATCTTTTTCCGAGAGTTAATATAGACGATCGATTAAAATTTGATCTAAAATTATGATATCGAATTTAGAGAAATTTCGTTGTTTTATTGCTTAATATGACTTATATATTTTTATACTTTATGGATAGAGATCGTATTTTAAGAACTCGTTTATGACCCTGTAAAAAAAAAAAAAAAAGCTACTTACTCCCTAATATTTTTGTACCGCAGTATCCCCTTGTCTAAAAAAAATAAGAAGATTGTTTATAATTTTACTATTGAATAATATTATGGCTTTATTTGGTATTGTGGTTTGATTTGTGGTGAGATAATAAAATCATGTTTTGGTCCAACCATAATTTTTAAATATGTGGTTGATATTGGCACGAGATTTGATGTATTATTATGTCAATATAGTAGTATTTATTATCAATAAAATTATAAGGTATCAAGTTATAATATAAAAATAATAAATTATCATGTTTGTATATATTATTTCTTTAAATTTTTTGAATACTAAAATATTTTAATGAAATTATAAACAATAAATTATATAATGTCAATAAAGTAGTATTTAAGGGTAAAATTATAAAAACAATCTTAATTTATAGGTCAATGGGATAATGAAATATCATTAAAAAAAAAACATTAATGAGCGTTGGATTTAGAATTTTAAGACAAAATAATTTTTTTCATTTTTTCATTTAATGCGGTGAGAGAAGAATAATATTTATCTTAAAATTCTCTCAAAATTGAACTGTTGCCCCCGAATTCTATTAAGAGACATGTGTAGGGATGACAGCGGGTATGGTTTGATGTGAGTTTGTCATTATTAAATTCGCACTTGTATATGTAAATAAATTACTAAATCTGCATCATATCCGTTAAGAGTTTTAATTTTCATTACCAAACTCGCACCCGCATATAAAAATAAATTATCAAACTATCATTGATATACACCATATTTTTTACGGGTTTTAAAAATACTGAAATCTTTTATACTCTTAATAATACAATCTTTTTTTATTAAACATATATGTTTTATCATAACATACGAAAATGAAAGTAATTGACAATTTATAAATTATGAAATATAAATATGAGTTGAAAATATTTATAACATAAAATGAAATAACTAAAATAAAAGTTTGCTACATACAGAATTTACAAATTAGAAAATGAAGATGATAAATGCTGATGGATCTTGAAAGGAGGAGAACATTTGTGTTTTAGGTTTCGTCAGATTTTAAGATTTTTATTTTATCCTAAAATTATAGAATACACATTTTAATTTTAGCGGTAAGCGGATACCCGATGCAGGTATCCGCGGGTTTTGGTGATTTACCAAATCCGTACCAAATATGCAGCGTCTAGTGCCAAAGGTTCCTAGGCGGGCCTAGGTAATTAGTCGGCAAACAGTTAAAGCAAAATATTTTCCAACATCATAAATAATCCAAATCATATAAATTCAATCCAAATATAATAAAATATAAAATCCAAACTCAATCAACCATATCAAACATCAAAATCCCCGATCAATCCAACAAACATCCTTTAATTAAGTCCAAAATTAGAGGCCAAACTCAAAATTCAACAAAAAAAATAATAAAACAAAATTAAAGTTACTAATATTTTCTAATCATCTTCTAATTCTTATTCATCATGTTCAAACTCATTATCCTTAAGTTCTTCATCATAATTAAATATCCTTCATCAATTTCTTTGTATTTAGCATTCATAGTACTTTTCCGAGGTTGTAACATTTCATCTGTCCCAGATGCTTCTCCAATCATCCTCCAAGTAAGCCCCGATCTGGGCTCTACTTCATCATCATCACCAGATTCACCACCCTCAACAATCCATCATTGTTCATTACTAGCATCTTTTGCGAGTAATGCATCCAATTTCATATATTTCTCCCACTCGTGCTTGATCTTCAAATTGACATTAAAGGAAACATATACTAGATTATTTAATCGATTCACATCTAGTCTATTCATTTTTTCGTGTGAATCTACATATATAATTTAAATAAATCAATTAATATTAATAATTAAAAATAAAATAATCAAATATTTAACTACTATTAAATATTTACCCCCTCAAAAGTGCTCCAATTTCGTTTGCACCCGAATGAACTAGTGGTTAAGGAAAGTATCATTTTTGACATTTTTCGCAAGTTAAGTGTAAAATGTCCATATGTACACCACCATGAAACTACAAACTAACATAAATAATTTAAGTGGTGAGGCTATTTCAACCTAAATTTTGACTTAAATCTAGATATATTGTTTCGACTTTGCTTAGGCTCGTGTTATTAGCTCATCTAACTACCCGAATCGCTCTCAAAGATTGTGGCTTGGTGGCAAAAGGCTTAGAACTTGGTTGTCATGTCCTGAGATCGAGTCCAGATGATATATTTCTTGTAAGTGCCTGAGGTAGTTGGAGGTTTTACCTACTCCGCTTAAGCCCGGGTCAGGTGATTTGGCGGCAAGGTATTCAACGTTTCCCAAAAACACAAACTACCCAAATCAAAAGATCAGAAAAAAGCTAACACTTCAGGGTTGATGTAGGTCCGTTATTAATATTTAATTTTCCTTAGATTTTTTTTTTGGATTTATAGCTCTTAATTTGATTTTCGTTACACATGTGAATGATTTGTATTTAAAAGAATCAATAACAGAGCTGTTATAAATTACTAAATCTGTATCATATCTGTTGCAGGTTTTAATTTTCATTACCAAACTCGCACCCGCATATAAAAATAAATTACCAAATTATCATTGATATACAACGGATTTTTTTACGAGTTTTAAAAATATTGAAATCCTTTGTGCTCTTAATAATACAATCTTTTTTATCAAACATAGATATTTTATCATAACATACGAAAATGAAAGTAATTGACAATTTATAAATTATGAAACATAAATATAAGTTTAAAATATTTATAACATAAAATGAAATAACTAAAATAAAAGTTTGCTACATAAAGAATTTACAAATTAGAAGATGAAGATGATAAATGCGGATGGATCTTGAAAGGAGGAGAACATTTGTGTTTTAGGTTTTGTCAGATTTTAAGATTTTTATTTTGTCCTAAAATTATAGAATACACATTTTAATTTTAGTGGTAAGCGGATACCCGCTGTAGGTATCTGCGGGTTTTGGTGATTTACCAAATCCGTACCAAATACGTAGCGGATTCTGATTTAATTTACCAAACTCGTATCAAACATGTTTAAATATTTATTAAATTCTATTCATAACAGACGAATATTTGAGAATTTACGGATTGACGGGCGAAATTATCATCTCTAGGCATGTTGTATATTTTGAAAACAGTAAAATAGAGTGAAAATGACAATCTCCCAAAATTAAATTCTCTATTTTTTTCCTCCCCCAGTTTGCTTGGTGATTTGATTTGATATTTTGATCCTTAACTTTTCCTTTTTTTCTTTCCTTTTCACTTCAAGAGACTTGCAAAGGTCTTTTGGTTTTGACTTATTAAATCTTTTGGCTTTCATTACATTTATTGACCTAAAAAGTCTTCAAAATTTAAGAGCAAATTTCTACTTCAATGACAAATTTCCACTCAAAATTTGAACAAATTATTGGGAAAGCATCTAAAAAATATATTTTTAAGAATATTTTACCCTTATACCGATCGTGTTGCAATAAGAAATATAACCAATTAAACTATCCCCTCATTGAAAAGCAAATAAAAAATTCACTAAAAATTTAATCATGCTAAGCATTATTATTTGTAAGTAAAATGCCAAATTAATCGGGGCGGACCCAATATAGGGAATCGAAAAAAAAATTGAAATATTTTTAATTTTTTAGGGAGGGTTACTGTAAATAAATACATAAAAATATATTACAAATACATATAAATATATAAAAAAAAAATGATTTTTTTTAAAAAAAAAATTTGGGGTGGGGGCCATGGCCCCTCTCACCCTTAACGTGATTCCGCCTGTGAAATTAATACAAGAAAATAAAGATAAGAAATGACTTTCAAGAATCCTTATCACAATAACAAGTCTTTTCCATTTGTAATTACATTGAAAAGACCTTAATATTTTGAAAGCTAAGTAAGAAATGCTCTGAAATTAGTTCAATAAGCTAAGATCATTTGATACCCCAACAAGAGAACACAAATCAAAATCTATATAAATCAAAATGGTCCCCCAAAATAAAAATAAAAAAAAAAAAAAAATTTCGAATCACGGGTGATTGTATATAATCATAGCCATTAAATTGTTTTTGATCATATTTATTACAGTAGGTTTGCAACTAACTGAATTTGGACACAATTCAATTCATAAATGGCTTTGCCTAATAACATGACCTTCATCTAACAAGTTTTTAATTCAATCGTGGAACCCACTTCAAAATTTGTCATTTTATTTCAATTTTCATTTTAAAGAGAGAGCTTGTGGGATGATTTTTTTTTTCTTTTGTATAATTATAATATGAAATCCATATAATATATTTGAACATTAATAGATGTTAAAATCTGCCATATTACGCCCTCACAGTCTCAACCAACAAATTGAACATTAATAGATGTTAAAGTTTCAAGCCATTCATTTAGATTTTAGATTTTAAATTATATATTTTGTTTTGTTCTTTTTTCAAATAACACTTATTTTTAAAGTAGGGGGTTCGATTCTTTCCATGTGTGCGTGTTATAGCGTATTTTTTTTAAGAGTAATTTTTTTGGGCGAAATAATTTGAGAACGGTCCCGGCAGTCATTAAGTTGGCGTCAGAATTATACTTATTCATTTTAAGTTCAGGTCAGATGATTTGATGCTAGAATTTTCAACGTTTTAAAAAAAATCATAAAATTATTTTTTCAATGAATCAAGGGCAATTTAGGCAGATGAAATATGTCCCCAGCAAAAAAAAAAAAAACTGTAGTTTCCGTAAACACCTAAAGGGCACTAATCTGGAGATCTAATAAAATATGTGAAATATATTACCATCAATGATTGAAGGTCAATGTTACCCCTGTTAGGGGTAACAAAGTAATTTCAAACAAGTATTGGCCAACCGCCACGGAAACCCAAAAATATATTACCCCTCATAAAAAAGCAAAGCTTTTTTTTTTTTTTTGGAAAAGCAAAGCTGATAATATTTTATCTCCAAAAAATGAATTAAAAGAAAAAGTAAAACAAGTAAATAAATAAAAAGAAATACAAGTTGATCTACGTGGGCCGGCTTTTAACTAAATTTAGCTGGACAGAGAAAAACCAACTAATTATTACGATCGTCTCTTTGTGCAGCTGTTAATAAATTTTATTGAATTATTATTTATTAAATCGTTATTTTATATCTTTCTGTGCCTCTATTATTATTGTTTTTTTATAAATAAAATAAAAAAATAAAAAAGACTGAAGATTCCACGGCTAAAAGAAAAAGAAAAGAAATAACTATAATAATTTTATAGATACAAAAAATAATAAAAGATGCAGCTTCTTGAGATTGAAAAGCAGAAGAAATAAATTAATAATAAATTCACCTTACAAGCCATCTTCATAAAACCCTTTTAAGCGAATTCACCCTCCTCATCTTTCAACTCTTCTTTCTTTTGTGACATAATTTTTATTTATTTTCTTTGCTGTAATTGTTACGAGAAGAAGAAGGAGAGTCCAAGTTATTATCATATATCTATGCTAGCAGGGGAGGCAAGTGCATCTGGTGATGTTGCCACCACCGCCGCAACGGCAACGGCAGCTGGAAGAGAATCTCAGAATGAAGGCGGTGAAGCTGCAGCTGCGGCAGCCAGTATCATTGGCAGTTCAAATTCAGGCGAAGATGATAAAAGTAGGGTTTTGGATGAAGCTGAGAGAGGTTTTAATGGAGGAAACAGGTGGCCAAGACAAGAGACTATGGCTCTTTTGAAAATTAGGTCCGATATGGACGTGGCCTTTCGAGATGCCAGTGTTAAAGCTCCATTGTGGGACGAGGTTTCCAGGCAAGTTTTGGAATAATTCTTGAGTATTTTTTATGATATAATTTAACTGAATTTTGAGTTCTTGTGTTGAGATCTATGAACTGAATTTTCTTTAAAAGTGTTTGCTTTTTCTTTCTTTTCATATAATTTTGAGCTTTTCACAATTTATGGTTATACAGATGGTAAATTAATTCTTAGTTTAATTTTTCTTTACTCTCCTATTCCATTTTATAAAAAAATAAATAAAAATAAAAACTGAGTTCGTTTTCATTTAATAGAAATTATTCAGGATCAAGAAAAGAGAATTCAGTGTCAGAATATAGATTTCAGACACTGTGATTTTGGTTGTCTATATTTTTGTCATTTTGTGTACTAGTTAATTTAATTTCTTTCATCTTGGGCTATAAATTTCATTTCCACTGCAAATTTAAACTTTGCCCATCAATCCTTAATTTGTTTTAATTGTCTCCACTTTCCTCGTTTCGATTATTATTATTATTTTTGGTTATTCTAAGTGTAAAAGATGGGATAAAAACTCAAAATGGAGTTTGATTAATTTAAAATTATTCTACTGTTATTATCAGAAAGCTAGGTGAGCTTGGTTATAATCGAAGTGCCAAGAAATGCAAGGAAAAATTCGAGAACGTTTTCAAGTATCACAAGAGAACCAAAGATGGCCGAACCAGCAAAGGACCGCAAGGCAAAACTTATAGGTTTTTTGATCAATTAGAAGCATTTCAACACCAGCACTTTTCACTTCACCAACCTCCATCACCACCACCACCAAAGCCTCAAGCTGCCGTAGCCGTAGCCACCGCGGCCACGCCCACGGCAGTATCATTAGCAATGGCGCCGGCGGCTAATAATCCTCCAATTACTAGCGTTCCATCAACAACACATATTATCACAAGTACTACAATTCCAACATTTCCATCAGCAAATATTAACCCTACAAATTATCCTTCACAAAGCAATATCCCATCTGCAGTTCATAATATTTCAACGGATGATCTGCTGTCGAATTCGACATCTTCATCGACTTCATCGGACTTGGAACTCGAAGGGAGGAGGAAAAGGAAGAGAAAATGGAGGGACTTTTTTGAGAGACTAATGAAGGAAGTGGTGGATAAGCAAGAGGAGCTTCAGAACAAGTTCTTGCAAGCAATAGAGAAGCGTGAACATGAAAGAATGGTTAGAGAAGAATCTTGGAGAACGCAAGAAATGTCAAGAATCAATAGAGAAAGAGAAATTTTAGCCCAAGAAAGATCAAATGCTGCAGCCAAAGATGCTGCAGTTATGGCTTTCTTGCAAAAATTAGCTGATCAACAGCAAAACCCCGGCACCGGCCAAGTAATTATAAGTAACGATATTCCTCCTCCAGTATTACCTCAGGAAACAGTACCAACACCAACACCAGCCCCAGCACTGGCACTGGTTCAGTCACAGCCTCCCCCGCCTCCCCCGCCGCAGCAGCAGGTTTTTAGTATGGAGACAGTGAAAAGGGATAACGGAGAGCGGAATAATTACATGGGAGGAAGCTCATCAAGATGGCCTAAAGTTGAGATTGAAGCATTGATAAACCTGAGGACAAATCTTGACTCAAAGTATCAAGAAAATGGACCTAAAGGGCCATTGTGGGAAGAAATTTCAGCTGGGATGAGAAGGTTAGGTTACAATCGGAATGCTAAAAGATGCAAAGAAAAGTGGGAGAATATAAACAAATATTTCAAGAAAGTGAAAGAGAGCAATAAGAAAAGGCCCGGGGATTCTAAAACGTGTCCGTATTTTCACCAGCTTGATGCTTTGTACAAACAGAAGAATTATAAACATGATACTACTTCAGCTTCGAATCAATTGTTCAGGCCTGATCAGAACTCGGTGCCATTAATGGTACGGCCGGAGCAGCAATGGCCGCCGCAGCCAGAACATCAGCCGCACCATCACCACCAGCAGCAACTTGAGGCTATGGAAGATATAGAGAGTGATCAGGATATTGAAGAAGAAGATAAAGATGGTGATGCTGATGGTGATGATGAAGATGATGGGGGTGGCTTTGAAATTGTGCCAAACAAGCAAGTGAATTCAATAAGTGAGATTTAAGACCAAGAAATGATTTTCGGAACCTTTTTCTGAAGTGGGTCGTCGCCGACGTGGACGTCGGTGGCGGCGTTGGTTAAAATGGTGGGGGAAATTTTGAGTTAATTTTACGCAAGAGCACATGCACATGGGATGGGAGGTTTGTAGCATATGGTAAGTGGGATTAAATGTTTATTTGATTATTTATTTTATTTTATAATTTATTTATTTTTTTGGATTAAATAAATAAATTTAGGGAAAATGAGAGATATATATTCAGGTACCGCTTAATAAATACAAGATAAACTAGTGTTGTATTTTTGTTTATTAAGTTATTTCTTGGTGTTGTAAAATGGTTACTTTGCTTTTGCTCTAAAACACTATTGGCTCAGACGTTAGTATACCATTTTTAATGTATCATGTTATGTTACAATGTTGCAAATTTTACTCATTTGATTTATATTGAGCAATTGACGGATTCGATTTTTTAACCTAAACCTCTCTTCTATTAATTATTCTACTAATTATGGTATTACGTACATCGATCATTCGATCCTATGCTCCGTTTAATATAACTTTCATATTAAATAAATACTCGACATGAATTTTTCGACTCAATATGTATTTTTAATTTTAAGATATCTCATTTATCATTTGTTAAGAAACTCTATTAATTGCCAACACTTGAAAGGCTCACTGGAACTCAACACGAGTTCTTATAAATTTGTGGAAAATATCATTTTTATTGTTTTCTAAACAAATATATTTTAAAATTGTAAATTGAAGTAAATATATTTTATACTATATTCATATAGTGAGAGGTAAAAATGTAAAATTGTGGGATCTTCAACTATGTCCTTTCAATTAATTGGCTTCCCAACAAAAATGCCGGCATCACATGTGGTCATGGGACTTTAGAGGGTCCACGTAAAGGAATCTTTCCAATTTTTTCATGGAAATAACTATTTATTTTTAATTTAAGGGCAAAGTCATTTTCACCCGAAAATTTGAAATACGCTTACAATTTATTTAAACATGAAATTACAACTTTAACCCCATAAAAAGACACTAAAAAATCAGCAATTCTTTGGTACAACGAATGTATGTGTGACGTGATATCACCAATAAATTAATTTATGACATGTATGATTTAATACCTATATTTTTAGTTGTTTTTTTAATATTTTAACACGCGTGACAATAAATTATTAGATTATTACACAGATGACGTGATACCTCCGTTATATTATAGATTTTCTCCCAAAAAAAACACGATGAAGATGAAGAACCAACTCGACAACTATCCAATCCCAACACCAATCCCCATTAGTCCCTTCCCGCACAGACCAATTAAACTCTGTCTTTCGCTATTCTTTCATCGATTATTTTACAATATATATATATATATATATACCTTCACTGAATGGTGCTTGTTGTGTCTTCCAGTGGCTCGCAAATCTTTCTTGTTATTACAATTCGGACCTTCCTGCGAACAAGATGTAAAATAGTGAGCAGATGCATATCCCATAATTGAAACTAACTGTAATCGTATGAGTTTTGTGCTTCATTTGAAGAAGACGAAAGGAAGTTGAATAACAATTTTAGAGATTTTGACTTTTTTTTATTTTTTTAACTCTGTTAACGATCGGGTGGATAATAATATGATCTTCTAGAGTACTTTTGATGGATCGAAAAACGTTTATTAAATTTTCGAATAGTTTCTAACTTTGAGGTGGAACTTTGCCCTTAATTTAAAAACAGTTTTCTTTGGATAAGCTAATTATTAGTTAAGTTAAAACAAGCAAAAGCTAATTATTATTTTGGCTCCCACTCAATTCTACCAAGAAGTCGATTAGGGTTCACAATTACACGGGGAAATATAAAAAATATATATAATATTATTTATTACAGTTATTTTATCTTCAATTAAGAAAAAATGTAAAAATATATAATAAAAATAAACAAATAGTTATGAAAAATATAGTAATGGTTGGTTGAACGGGTAATTTAAAAATTATTTTCTAAATACATATGATTGTTTAATTGATTGTGTAAATATAATTTTTGTTAAAGTTTAAATGTAACCGAACACGAGAGTTTGACTCGATATTATATAGATGAGTAATTATTTGATGCAACATAGACATGAGTAATGTGGTATCATCAACAAATTAGTAAATGACATGTATGATTTAATATTTATCTTTTTAGTTATTTTTTAATATTTTAACACGCGTGACAATGAATTATTGGATTGTTACATAGATGTCGTGATAACTTCATTGTATTGTAGATTTTATCTATATAGAGAAACGTTTATTCCAAAAACTTAAAGTGATGAATAAAATCTAATAATAATTGGTGAAGGCATTTATCCCGATCCTTGCTTCTTTCTTCTGACGCTAATGGATTTCTCAAGTATAGATTCAACTAAAACAGTTGTTTGATTTATGCTTGGTCGTCTTTTATCTTTATTTTATACTCTTATCTTTTTTTTTTAATATTATGCTTCTATTATGGGGCAAGACTCGTTATGTCTCCGATTGTTATTATTGTTATTTTCTTTTTAATAAATTATTCGCTTTTGCGAGTTTGCTTTTATTAAAAAAAGAAAAAGTGCATGAGAAGCTCGGCTAGTCATCATTATCAGCAAATGGGTTATATAATTTAGATTTGATAAAATGGTTTTAAAAAAACCATGAATCAATTATTGATCAGATAGCTAGCTAGCCATTATAAATATTCATTCTTTGGCATTATATGCGAGGCATTAGCATTTCCTTTTGACTTAATAATTCTTATATATATATATATATATATTTGGAATTATTGGAAACCCCGCCGTCAAATCACCCATTTCGGGCTTAAGCGTAGCAGGTAAAATTCACCACTGTCTCAGACTCTTACAAGAAACGCACTCCAAGCTGAATTCGAAAGCTGGACCTTAAGGTAAGATCCTAAATCCTACACCACCAGGACGATTCATATATATATATAATCTCTTGATTTTGAAAATGCTGCAAATGTTGCAAGCTCATGAGACCAAACAAAACAAAAGTTTTATCTTCCCTTTGTAATGTAATATGTATCTGATTGAATCAAATGCATTGCTAGGTGTTTATATGTGTATACTGATTCTTTAGTGAGGACAACCTCGCTTTATAAAATGATAAAATGCCTTGTTAAAAGGAAAA
>SKCR01027253.1:0-50814 GCA_019454045.1 Zanthoxylum bungeanum | reverse complement strand
TTCTCCTCATCTAGGGTTTGGGCAAAGATGGGTTTATATAGGGAAGCCCTGGAGTCCATATGTGCGCATAAAACACATTAAAATAGGGGTTTAGGGCGTTCTGAGGTACCGCGGTGTCAAACCTACTAGCTTTTATATGAGTGCCGGATCTGCGGGTGCGCCGCAACGAAGCATAGGGAAAATTTTGGTTTCCTGCTTTCTATATTTTCACTCGTCCTCCGCGCTTCCAATGCGTCTGTTAAGTCCCAAAATATTCATAATTGCTCCATTCTTCTTGCTCTATTGCTTTCTAATAACAAAGCACAAAATGACTCAAATTAAGACTAAAATAAGATAATTAAGCCGAGTTATCAGTGTTCTAAGTAAACTTTTGTGCACTTATCGATATGTTATGAAGAAATCTTTGTGAGAAGTGACATGGTAGGATGCTGCAGCATCTACCACCCACTCAATATCTTAGGTTGTGGTGTGAAGGCACGTGTCTTCCTAGATGTAGCATATGACTATATCTTATTAGAAAATTAATAATGTCTCTCTTTCATTATTCTTCAAATGGAAATTACCTTGACCCTACTCTCGCTGCAGTTTCGGAAATTTCTTCTTTAAGTGGCCTTCTGTGCCACAATGGTAGCACTTATAAGTAGACATTTTTCCATATGAGGATCTACCTTTGGTTTCACTTCTTCCTCTCTTTCTTTCTCTTCCTTAATGTCTTCCTCGAGTCTTTGTAACGAAGGCTTCTGTCTATTCTAAGCCAACATCTTTTCTCATTGACTCTTCTTTCGACATGACATATTTTACCATAGGCATAGTAAGTTTGACTCATGGACCCCAATCACTGAGAGTAACCACCAATGTCTCCCAACTATCAGAGAGGGAACTAATTAGTAGAATGGCTTGTTCTTCATCTCCTAGCTGTATGTCTACTACAGACAGCTGATTCATAAGGCTCTGGAACACACTAGTATATTCTGCAACGGAAGTTCCACTTCGTATCTTCAAATTCACCAAACACCTCATTAATAAGGCTTTATTTTGAGCAGCCTTAGGCTGGTACATGCTTTCCAGCTTCATCCATATTTCGTAAGCATCTGTATCATGTGTTACATGGCCGATCCCCTGTCTAATCTGACCGAGTTTTCTGTTATTCAGTTTATTCCAGTCAGTCTCTTAAATAGAATATGGTCTAACTTCTTTCACCTCGATTATATTAAATAGATCTTTGCAGTGCAAATAATTTATCATCTAAGGCCTCTAAAGGAACTAATTAGTTGCCATCAGCTTGATCATCGCACCAGAAGAGGAATCTTCCATTTTCATTTCTAAGTTTAAAGTTTAAAATGAAAATATGACAAAATCAGAGTTGATTTTCACAAATTGGAGATCACTGTTACGTCCAGGATAGTACAAATTAGTGGATTTGACTATTTTTTGGTATAAATCCGACATATGGACTGATTTATAAATTTCTAAAATTTTCGAGGTCAAACTGTAAATTTCATAGACTTTTGGGTGCTCAATGAAATTTACCAAGAATAATGACGTATCAGACATGTGTCTACTAACGTGGAAAATAATATGACCGACTTGCTGACTTGGTCACTGATGTGGCAGACACATTTCGATGACATGGCAGCTAACGTGTCAGGTTCGTGCTTACGTGGCCGATGACTACACACTGGTGGGTGCTGACTGTGCGCTGACATGACGCTGACTGTGGGCTGACATAGATCTTCTTCAACCTCTGGAGCGCGTGAACTATTCTCTAACTGGCTCGTGAGGCTTCCCTAGGTCTTCGTTTGATCGCCATTAAACACCATTGTTCTCGTCTCGACGTGCACAAGCTAATGGTTTACTCAAAATTATTTTTTTGATAACTTTCCTGACATCTGATTTTTTCGAACCCAGTTCCGTTCTTCACCTCCAGGATCCCTATTATATAACCAATACTCTGATACCACTTTTTGTGATTCTCTGACCACTGAAGAGTGTTTATGAGAAAAATTTACTCTCTATTGCTACTTGAATAGAATTTACGAAGCTTACAAACTTTGTTACAAAAAACCTCATACTTTACTCTCTAAGCTCTCATACTTGGAGCTTCTTGTTGGCGATGATTGAATACTCAAATCAGAGCTCAATTTATAGGTAATGACTTGCCTTCTAACTCAACACAATTAGTGGATTGGTTGCCATAATTATCCACTAATTGAGTGGTTAGAGGCGGTTACACCAAAACCATTAATTCACTAATAGTGGTTGTACCAAATGTTAATTATGCATGTTTGATTCATATCACCTCCTTCAATAATAAATTTGTTTGGCTAATAGGGAACCAAAACCAAATTTAACAAGTAGACAAGAAAAACACAAAGACAAGGATTTACATGGTTTGACTGAGAGTGGTTCCAACTTACGTCCATAAGAGAAAGATGATGTGTTTTATTTCTACTCGGGGTCAAGATCGACCCATGCTACAAATGGAGGGAATACAAGAACATAAAAATAAGCACCTCAGATCTTGCAACAAGACCAATACAAATCTTTCAGGTGTCAGGTGTTGACCTATTTTCTCTCTCTATCACTAACTCTCAATTTTTCTAGAAGTTGTGAGAATTTGAGACTTCAATCTCTTTATATAGGCTCACAAATCTACTATTTTACCAACCCATAATTTCAGCCATTGTCACCAGACCATCATTGCCCCCATGTTGCTTTCTCCAACTACTCAATAAGCAGCTGTACTACCACTGGGGTCAACCACCCTGTCATCAGAAACCCGTTATCACAACCTTTTAACCACTGCAACACACTTTATTGATGCGATAACCTATGATTCAACTATTCAGGTATTGTTTCATCTTATGACCTCATCGTAGATTGGCCTGCAGTCACATCGTCTGGTTGAGTTCCTGAGGTGGATGATTTGTCTAAAAACTATGTCCACGTTTTCACTAGGCCGGGTCGGCATCATCACCCATTTCCTTCTCATCGGGCTCTGATCTTGGGAGAACTCCTATGCTATGATGTTGGGTCTCACTACCCAACCTATCTCACTCCTAGCCTTTGGGCCTTTGCTTTCCAGTTTTGAATGTAGTCTACACTCTACCCCTTCTCGGTACTTCAACCTCATCGGGGATGAAAAACCACCATCAACATTTGTCCCCTAGTTCTCGACATCAAGGATTTGGTGAGTTGATGCCGGAAACTTTATAAAAGATGGTGGTACATATAGATAAAATCTAACCTAATGTCCCCGGGTTGTTGCACTTTGAGAATGCAATATCACCTCAGCTCTTGCTATAGCCGAAGACATTCTCAATCCTCTAACTTATGTAATGAACACACCCTTGAGTATGAAGCCAAAATCAATCTTGTTGCTCCAGCATACTTTAAAATATGCCAACACACTTAATACTTTACTCATCCCATTAAGTCATGAAGAGTTGATAGAAGTTTTCTCTTTCCTTATCTTAGTTTTCATAATAGATCAAATGCCAATGATCATGTTTGTACCTCCACCAATTGATCCAATGAAGACTTTTCCTTCATAGTGGATACTGGTGCCTGAGCACACCAATGGGCTAACCCATTCTGGAGAATTCATCCCGACTAGACTAACAATCTGTCCACAACTGCCATCATCACGAGGCGTTTTATTGGACTTGGAAAATTTCTAAACCTTCAAAGAGACCCCTCACCGATGATGACCACTCCAATTCCTGATTTTCTTAAGCCTGTGGTTCATTACTCAACCGACTATAAAAAGACCCGACTAACTGTAAATGATTTTGAAGCCCTGAGAGTGTCATCCCATTATGATTCCCTGAGGTTGTCAAAACATTCTTCGAGTCGACCTGAGTCAGCTTTAGTTGACACTTAGCCGAAACTTTGAGGCTGGGTTTCTAATCATCATTCCTCTGCTGATCCTGAAGCTATCATAATGGCTTGACGACACCAATGTTCACACATGGCTATATTTGTTTAATGAACCCCTTAAAATCGACTTGACCACGGTCTTCTTGGTGATTCAACCATCGAACTCCTCAGAAAGCTGATCTATCAATGGCAGTGGTCACAACCAAGCCATATAAGATGTTGATATTGAGGGATCTTAGACTTCTTCCTTTGGCTTTACCTCAGCGGGTCCATGAAGGAGTTCCGACCCCTTGCCATCTAAGCCACTTGGCCAACACACAGTAATAGGGTCTCGACGAGGCTTAACCTAGCCTCGAGCCGATCAGAGCATTAGCCACAAGGGAATGATCCCCCATTGTGCCAATCACATAAGGCCATGATGGAGATACTCTGATTCCATGCCATCAAGTCACTTGGCCTCAAAGGAATGAGCCTTCTTACACTAACATACAGCAATAGGGCCTCGACGAGACATAATCAAGTCCTGAGCTGATATGATAGAGAGAGGCCTTGGGGGAAAGATTCCGACCCAAATCCATCTAAGTCACCTGGCCATAAGGGAATAAACCCTTCTTGCGCCATATGGTCTCGATGGAACAAATATAACCTCGAGCCATTACAAATCACTTGGCCACAAGGGAATGTTCACTCATTGTGCCAATAAAGCAATATGGTCTCGTCTGAACGAATGCAGTCCCGAGCCATTACAAATCAAAAAGACCTCGAGGGAAGATTTTCAACCCCGAGTCGTCCCCACAGGCACTGGTGACGACATCACAAACTAGGCTGCATAAAAAAAATAAAAACAATAAGTGTAATGGGGTGACGTATCACACACTTCGCACGACCCAAAAATAATGAGGTAACTGAGACTACGTGCTTCCCCGTTTTACCTAAAATAATAATTTTGAACCTCAGAGTCTAGATATCCCAATGAATTGAGCTACGAATCATAAGGCAACCAACATAATGGGGGATTTCCCCTCATGTCAGGCAAACATCGAGTCTAGAAATACCATGAAAACCTTCTAGCCTTCCCCGTGCTATGCTCTTATAGATCCGGAAAGGGATGGCTAGTGCCATAGGGGTATTCCCCTTCCCATGCTAGGCAAATCCCAAGGCTACAATTTCCACGGAGGCAAGTGAGCCCTGCCCATACTTTGCACCTCCAACACACTATTTATGGTAGAAAACACCATGGGGGAATTACCCTCCCCATGCTATGCAAACCCGATGTTACCGTAATACCTCATAAGTTGTCTTATATCCATGCATGCTATGATTAACTTGGAGCATCAAACGCCATGTCGACCCTTCCGCTGAGCGTGCTATAGATCCCCAAGGCATCAAATTCCATACATGTTTTCAAATTCTTTGGTCTTAGAAGGTGCAGAACATCAGATACTGACGTTCCGACTCGAGCTGTTTGATAATGACATTGGGGTTGGTGTTCCATGGGGGTGCGCGCTTTTCGTATATCATTTTGCAACTTTTTACTGATTCCGACGAGGTGCAAGTCATCGAGTACTAACGTTCCTGCTCATGACACTTGTTGATTGTATGCCACAGAGGTACTTATGTTCCACACATCTCGTTGCACCTATTGTCTATATCGATCTTGGGTATTTCCAAGAAATATCAATCAAGTCATTCTGTTTAAATAAATAACAATAGTGTAAAATTTTGAGTAATTTATAAATAATGAAAAATGTTTACTTGCATTTCAATGATCTACTGTCATTCTTACAACTCTTTGTGGGTCATTTCAAGAGAGGCTCTATCGAAAGCGCTCCCGCTACACCTCTACGTTCCATGGCTCTCTGAGCTGGACACCATCCATCTATTCTAGGTGATAGACACTTGATCTGATGACCTTTGCTACCGATGCTCCCTCGCCCTCATGGCATCATGGTCGATGCATTCTAGGAGATATCCATTTCTGATCAGGTCTTCAACTTGATCATGTAAATCTCTGTAGCTCTCAGTTTCCCCTTGTATTATGATGGGAACAATACGCCATGTTGTCCCTCTTCTCTATCGAGAACTTTCTCGGGTCAGGCTCGGTCAGCAGCCATTTATCTTATATTTCTAAAGATATATGAGATAATGGTCTGTTGAGGGCCGTGTAAGCATTGCCCCCTACAACATGCGTAATTTTAATTATGGACATCCTCTCGAACACTAAGTTTCCATAATCTGTAGGCCTGAATCCTTGCCGTCTCAGTCATTTCTCTCCATCCACCATCACCATCCCAACGAGTTTCTTACCTCGACTCTTTCCATTCCCGAGCTCCTCGGGTTATCGTCTCCTCCTCTTTTAACAATACAAAACTTATGGCTTATTCCAAAGTTGTTGCATTGTTTGGAGCTTCCTAAATCCTGAGATGGGACAACAATCTCCCAACCCTTAAGGACCTTTTAAAACTTTACAACGCTTTTGGGGACTCATACGCTCCGACCCTACTTCTAATACCAAACTGTGGTATCTATCTAAAAAATTCTTTAGCGGCTCGTCATCCCGCGATTTTATCATCCTCAACGATTCGACCATCTTCCTTGATGCGCATGCCTTTTTAAAATGGTGCCCAAAGGATTTCCTAAGCTGGGAGAAGCTGCTGATACTCCATTGTGTTAGGTTCCTGAACCATAAGTTGGTCGGTCCCCTAAAGGTCATGGGAAAACCTTACAGACTGCTTTACTAACCATGCCTTGGATCTATTAGCAAGATGAACCTTTCAACATGAGACTTAGGGTCTGTATTACGCTTGGTGATGTCCATCGCATGCATGGAGAATCTCTAATTGTATCACCTCTCAGGTGAAAAGGGACGTTGTCTCCACATCTTGATCATCCCGAGCACCTTCTCGCATGCTCATCTCATATCTTCTCATATTCTGTTGGAACCAGTCCCTTAATCGGTCCTCGGTAACCTCCCACCATCTGGTGGAGGCTTCATTGTAATCTCATTTCCTGATTTTTTGTCTCCTTCCTCGTGGGGCTCTATGCCATTGCTCCTCATAACGCCTCAGATCGCTCTCCCTCAAGCATGGCTATTATTGAATGATTCAGGCGTTTGTCCATCGCCATACCTCCTCCAAACCTCTTCAGGTGGTGCTTTGTTGGCTATGACCACCAACCCCACTATCTGTGGTTTCATCTTTCTAGCCTTTGGCTCCCCTTCGACACTAATCGTTCTCTTCCCACTTTCTACTAGGCCCCGCTTGTGCCTGTTCTACACTTATCCTTTCCAACTTCTTGATCTTCTCTATCTTGGTTTTCATGAGAGCCTGGGTTATCTCCCTTTCCAATCGCAAGTTCTTTTCTATTTTTTCCATCCATTCTGCCATTGAAGCCTCCAAAGCTCTATGATTTCTGTTTCCTGCCATCGTCTTAGTGTGTTTGCTGCTTTTCATACTGTATCCCCACAGACGGCGCTAACTGTTGACGACTGTTTTTCGTTCCAAGGGTAATATGAGAAATCAACCCCTCGAACGAACCTCCTTCAATAATGGTTCGCCGTAGAGTGGCTCTAACCTACGTCTGTATGACCTATCTCACTCTGAGCCCTTGGGCTTTGTTATCCACTTTTGATTGTAGTCTCTACTTTACTCCTTCTCGGTACTTGAACCTCATCGGGGCTGAAAAACCACCATCGATATATATATATATATATATATATATATATTATATATATATATATATATATATATATATATATATATATATATATATATATATATATATATATATATATGAAAAGCTTGAGTCCAACTCGGAAGCCCAACCTTGGATAAGACCTCGGTTTTAGGTATTTAAAATTACAATATTTCAAAAAAAAACTTATTTTCTTAAAAAGTCCGGCTCGGCTCGTTACCGTCCCTATTTTAAATAATAATTTAGATAAAAGAATAAAATATTATAGGTTTTTCATTGTATAAGTGTTAGATGAAAGCCATTATTTTAAAACTGTACCGGTGATTGAATTAATAATCTAAAAGGTTCAACGAGTCACTAGTTTGACTCCCTGAACTATTATGGTTGAACCGAGTGATGTCATAAATTATTTTATTTAATTAAAAAATATAAAAAATTATTTATTTTTATTTTTGGTTTTAAAAAAAGGTTAAGAATCGACCGGTCGGGTTCACCGATTTCATTAGTTTTGAGAGATTTTTCCAGTTTTCCATCCAATTTTTGGGTTCAATCAGCCCAGACTCACGATCGGTTCCCGATTCGTCTTATTTAACCAATCAGAGTGATTTTAAAAATACCAATATTAATTTAATATATAAAGTATTGTAGCCACACCTAGACTTGGTAATAAAAAAGAAGCAAAGATACTAATTGATGGTGGACAATTTCCTAGTGATTGTCACTTATTCACCTCATACATCGATGATTTGAGAAAATCATTTATACATTGGAGACTCCGATTTACCGTATAATGTGTTATAATCTATACTTGCTAAATCATCTACACTAAGATAATAAAGTATTGGACTTCACTGTCAGTACAACTCAATGGAAAATTGAAAGGTACTATTGAGCTAGTTTCATTTGGGTCAACCAAAAAATAAAATGTAAATCTCCAATAAAATTTTGTATAAAAAAGTTTTAATCTACATATTACAAATGAAAAATTTTATCATTTAGAAACATCATCAAAAGATTGATAAACCTTTTTTTTTCTTTTGGGTTGACAAAGTAATTGGACATTGCAATTGCAATAGAAAGTATAATAAAAGTGATGATATATTTTGCACCACAAGCATAACATCCACAATATTTCATGGACCAAAATTAATCAATCTCGGGAAAATTATACCAAACCCAATATATGAAACTTTGACTTCGTATTTTGGTAGTGCTGAAACCAGAAGAAAAAGAAGTTTCTAGGGATGATCATTTCTTTTTACACTAAAGGTTAAATTATTATTTTTTTTATGCATCTACAATTTATTTCGTTCCTTAAATATTTATTTTTTATTTTTTTATTTTCTACTTACGGACAAACTTGACATTTTATTAATTAAACATGTAAATTAAGGTGCGATTGTCATGTTGATGGTGATTTTTCATTCCGGTGGTAGAACAAATACCGATGAATGATAGAATATGGTTACTACTTGGTCAAGAGAGGATGATAAAGGTCCAAAGACCCAGAGAGACTGAAATCAGACAGAGGTGTCTGACCCTATTATGTAAATGAGTTTTCCTGAGAGCAAAACCTGCTCATGATGAAGTAAGTTGGAATACCAACCCAACATAAAGAATAAGTGCTGGATTTGGAACCATTTGAGTGTTTATGGATGTCGGCCCTAGGTGGTCCATGTTTAAAGAAGCTAAAGCGAGTTTTGATAAGCATGATCTTCTTTAGAATGCCGACCCGATAAAGGAATATGGGTTCAGTGGCCAACCAATATTGAAACCACATGACATATGTCCTACTTGGAAGTTTGGGCCTCCAGAAGACTGATGTGACAGAAGTTGCATAATGGCTTTCCTTAAGAAGAGACCCTGACATATAAAGCAGTACCAAAGCAATTGAACCACAAGGTGTCACATTAACAAAGTGTGTAGTAGTGGCCAGAAGGATGAAGTGATGGGTTTATGTTGACAGGGGGTGGCTGAGCCAGTTATCAGTACGACTATTTGATGATTGATTGAAGAAATGAAGTATGAAGTAATGATGAAAAGTGACATTAGATGACGTCATAGGCGGTGGAATAGTAGATTTGGAAGCCTATATAAAGGGATTGAGATTCAGATTAAAGGGTTAGCAAATTTCGCATCCCACAACTTTAAAAGAGTTAAGAGTCAAGAATCTAGTGATAGAAAGAGAAAGTAGATCGACACCCGATCATCTAAGAGAATTGTAACGGACATGTCGTAAAACCCGAAGTGTAATTTACTCTTTGTAAGCTCTAAACCCCACTTGTAGATCAGGTCGGTATTGACCTCAAGCAGGTAATAAAATACCTCATCTTTCTCCTGTGTATGAGTGTCTCTCTATCAAACCATGTAAATCTTTATCTCTATGATTTATCAGTCTACTTACTTTTTGTTTTGGTTCTTACTAATCAACCAAATTCAATGCTGATGGAGGTTTGTTTGAGGGATTGATTTCCAATATTACCATTAGAACGAAAAACAACAGTCAAGATGTCACTTGATCATGAATATATTCGGAAAAGGTTTTGATGATCTTATGTATTTCACATGATACACAATCCAATCCAATAAAATAAAATATTCAACAATTGCATATAGTTGAGATCGATACATTATTTTTATATATGTTTGTAGTGTCAAGTTATTCATATTTAATCAATTCATATTGTTGACGACTAATTTTCATTCCAGGGGAAAATCTGGGAGTTCACTCCTTGAACAATCCTCTCCCAGTTATGAATTTGTTTGGTTTGGGGACAAAAGACAACTTAGAAAAAGAAGACAAAACACACATATAAACAGAAGGTTTAACGTGGTTCGCGGAATGGATCCAACCTACATCCACGGGTACAAGGGAAAAGAAAGCTTTTATAACGTGGTCGGGTGATCGACCTGTCTATCTATAGAGTGGGGTGACCGACCTCTTACAAGATTACTCTTCACTTAAGCTCTTTACTTTCTATATAGTGAAGAATGAAATTACTAACCCTTTACAATGAATTCTGAATCCCTTTATATTCTAGGATAAAATTTACTATTACAACAATCTCATGATGTCAGCCACGTGAATCTACCATCAATGCTGTGGCTCTCTTTCCCAAATGCTCTGTCGAAAGTAAATCTGTCACCTGACATCTCTTTGAACCATCCCCACTTTGGGTACTACCATATGTTATCTTTATGATGCCAGTCTGTATCCACTTGTTCACAAAGTGGCGTGTGCGAGAGGATTACCTTGTAAGTTGATCCAATCATGTTAACTATTTATGGGCTGTGGACCTCCCCTTGTCGTGTTTGCACCATTATACCTCGTCTCATCAGTACTACCCGTCATATCATACCAAGTCGGACTGCTAAAATATTGGTCATCTTGTCATACCGAGCAAATTGATCTGGTCAGACCCGACGACCTCGATCACCCTGGTTCTCCGAATATCCATCCTCCTTGGTTCAGTCAGAAAATGAGGACCGAGCCCGACCTCTCTACTGTGACGAATTCCCCTGTTTAATGTCCTCGGCCTCCGTACACTAAAATAGAGGCTCGAAAACCACCATCAACATTTGTCCCCTAGTTCTCGGTATCAATGAATAAGCGAGTTGGTTCCGGGAGCTATAAAAAGATGGTGGTGCATAAAACCGTAGACTGATTTAGCGTCCTCTGACCGATGTAATAACCTGGCCACAGGGAAGAGATATCTTTTTGTGCCACTCAATACTCGGCCATGAGGGATAAACTCCCACCCCATGTTAATAAATAAAACAAGGTCGCTGTGGGACTCAACCTGACCTCGAACCATAATAAATACTTGGCCACAAGGGAATGTTCCCTCATTGTCCCCTCAACGTGGTCTCGGTGGAATAAAAGCAATCCCGAACCAATGATTAAAGGTGGTCTCAACCGAACGAATGCAGCCTCAAGCCAATGATTTAATATGGTCTCGGTGGAATGAATGCAGCCCCGAGCCAATGATTTAAGGTGGCCTCGCGCGAAATGAGTGCATCCCTGAGCTAATGATTTAAGGTGGCCTTGGGGAAACATGTGCCATCCCAAGCCAATGACTTAAGGTGGCCTCGGTGAAACGAGAGTAGCCCCAAGCCAATAATTTAAGGTGGCCTTGGCAGAAGAATAAATGCATCCCCGAGCCAATGATTTAATGTGGCATTAGTATAATGAATGTATTCCCAAGCCAATGATTTAAGGTAGCCTCGACAGAACGAATGCAGCCCCGAGCCAATGATTTAAAGTGGCCTTGATGAAACGTGTTGTTTCCCGAGCCAATGACTTAAGGTTTCCTGAGTGGAATGCGTGTAGCCCCGAGACAATGATTTAAGGTGGCATCGGCGGAACGAATGTAGCCCCGAGATAATGATTTAAGGTGGCATCGATAGAACGAATGCATTCCCGAGTCAATGTGTTTTAAGTTGGCCTTGGAGGAACGAATGTAGCCTTGAGCCAATGATTTAAGGTGGCATCGGTGGATTGAATGCAGCCTTGAGCCATTGATTTAAGGTGGCCTCAGCGGAACGAGTGTAGTCCCGAGCCAACTATTTAAGGTGGCATTGGCGGAACGAATGCAGCCCTAAGTCAAAGATTTAAGATGGCATCGACTGAACGATTGCAGCCCTAAGCCAATGAAATAAGGTCACTCGATAGAACGAATGCAACCCCAAGCTAATGATTTAAGGTGGCCTAGGCGGAACGAATGTAGCCGCAAGCCACTGATTTAAGGTGGCACTGGCGGAACTAATGCACCCATAAGCCAATAATTTAAGGTGGCCTCGACGAAACGAATAATCCCCGAGCCAATGATTTAAGGTGCCCTCGGCGGACTGAATACGGCTCCAAACCAACACATACGCATAATAATAAAAAGCACTACAATTAATTTTATCTGAGAAAGGAAGAGTCTTACTCATACTCCTGAGATCTATTGCCCATCTTATAACTCTTTGAGGTTCATATTAAGAGATGCTCTATTGAAAACATCCTCTCAGCTCCTCGACATTCCAAGTGCTCGACCCCGATGACATTCTTTATCAGTATTGGTCAGCTTCCTTAGCCATTTGGTGTATGTATTCGCTCAGATAGCCGTTTTTACCATATTTTCCATTTGCTCGCGCACGTCTCTACATTTGTTCCTGGTATGTTCCTTTACATTGTGGTGCAAATAATAGGCCTTGTGGTTTTCCTTCTCGATCGGGAACTTCCCCAGGTCAGGCTCAGACAAATTTTTTACCCTGGATTTCTCAAAATATTTGGGCTAGGGATATATTAAAGGGAGTGTACACTGTTCCTCCGGCAACGAGATTGACCTAGGCATGCGACCCTTTCTCTTGTACTTGATTATTCTGAGGTATCAACCTAAATTTCTTTTGCCTCGAACAGTCTCCTCATGTCTCTACCCACATCCCATCGATTTTCCGGCCTGAGTACCTTTGGCTTTTGTGCATTCCCTCATCGGGAGACTTCTCATTTCCTTCCACCAAAATAAACTTCCTTCCCAGCTCAGAGTCACGACATAGTCCGATACATCCTGAATCTCAGGTGATTCCACAACTTTTAGACCTTGAGGGCCCCTTTAAAAATATCCAGTTCCTTATAGGACTCATATGCCTCGATCTACAACACCATATTATGGTACATCTCAATAAAATTATTTAAGTACTCATCATCTCTCTGCTTCACCAACCTCAAAGACCCATGGTTTTCCTCGGCACACAGGCCTCTTTACACTATCGAACAAAAGACTTCCTCAGCTGAATAAAACTACTGATACTTCCCGTGGTTAACTTCTAACCCATAAACTTACTGACCCGTCTAAGGTCAGAGGGAACACCTTGCCAATGGCCTCTCCTACCATTCCTTGAATTTCCATCAACAGAACAAACTTCTCAACATGGGATTTGGAATTAGAATGACCCTTGTAAAGATCTATGGAGGGCATAGTGAATCTTCTTGAAATCCCATCACCAAAATTTCCTCTGTTAAGAGGTACATTATCCTCAAGTCTTGGTCACCCTTTGGTTCGTATTTTTTTATTTTCCTCCCATTTTTTCATCTCCTTATGAAACCAACTCTTCATCCAGTCATCGGAGATGTCATGCTCACTTCCACGGTTTCTCCATCGCCTTCCATCCTGAGCATTACACCTTTTATAAATGAGAGTTTCATTCCTTTCCCTCGGATATCATATCGAGTAGCTCTCTATGAAACATGTACTATCACTAGAAGATTCTGGCGTATGTCTGGCTTCCTCTTCCTTCCATAACTCACCTACTGGTAAGGCTCCAACCACCCCCTTTCCCTTTGTTATTTTTTTTTTGCTTTGTCTAGGGCTCGCTTTTCCTCTTTCACCAGCTTTCTCTTCCAACTTATCTAACTTCTCCAACATGGTCTTCATGAAGACCTGGGTTGACTCCCTTCATTTCTCATATTTTCTTCTATCTTCTCCATCTATTCCGTTATTGAAGCCTCTGAAGACCTGTGGTTCCCTTCTTCTGCCATTGTCTTAACATATCTATTGCTTTTTATTCTGTTCCACACAGATGGTACCAAAAATTGACTGTTGATTTTCATTCCAGGGCCAAATATGGGAGTTCATTCCTTGAACAATCCTCCACAAACTGTGAATTTATTTGGTTCGGGGATCAAATGCAAACTTAGTAAAATAAGACAAAACACATAGACAAAATAAAGGGTTTAACATGGTTTAGCGGAATGGATCCAATCTACATCCATTGGCACAAGGAAAAATGAAGCTTTATAACATGTTTGGGTATGATCGACCTTCCTATCTATAGAGCTCGGATGATCGACCTCTTACAAGATTACTCTTCACTTAAGCTCTTTGCCATTTATTATTATTGAAGAATGAAATTAGCTAACCCTTTACAATGAATTCTGAATCCGTTTATATACTAGGGCAAAATATACTATTACAACAATCTCATGATGTCAGCCACATGAATCTACCATCAATGTGATGGCTCTCTTTCCCAACTTTTTTGCAGAAAGTAACTTTGTCACCTGACATCTCTTTGAACCATCCTCTCTTTGGGTACTGCCATATGCTAGCTTTATGATTCCAGCCTGTATCCACTTGTTCATGTGGTGGCATGTGCCAGAGGATAACCCTACAAGTTGCTCCAATCATGTCATATCTTTTTGGGTAATGGACATCTTAGGTCGTGCTTGCACCATTATACCCCGTCCTTATCAGTACTACCCCGACCTATCCTACCAGGTTGGATGGCTGAAACAATGGTCGTATTGTGATACCGAGCTACTTGATAGGGTCGAACCCGAGGATCTCGATCACCCTAATTCTCTGAATATCATTCTCCTTGGGGTCGTTTAGAAAATGAGGACCGAGCCCAACTATCTGCTGGCCCGGATTCCCCTATTTAATGTCCTCATCCTCCGTACACTAAAATGGAAGTTTCCTCTTATGTACTCTCTGAGTTATCGGCGACCCTTAGGCCCGAAAACCTCCATTAACATATATAATACCTATCAATAATTTATGCCACATTATAAATTACATATATAAATCAGAGAGAGGTCTCGAGTTTGCTTGCTTAATTGTGACATTTACTTTTCATTAATATATTTTTCTTTTACTATTTTAATATATCGAAAATAAAGAGTACTAAAAACACACTTGAAATATAGTTTATTAAAAACCCTATAAATTATTTTTTAATCATAATGTTTTTAAATTCCTCTTTAGTCCTTTTTGGACTAATAAAATATTTTACCTAATTTTCTTCTCTCTTTTACCCTATAAAGAAAAAAAATTAAATTTACTATTTACATGAACAATATTTTAAAAAAAGTGTCGGGAAAGTCCAAATATATTTTCAACTCCTTATTTACCCATTTCACATTACGTTTTGCATATTAAATATTAATTTTGTGAACAATAAATTTTTCTTTTACTTTAAAAATAAGGGGGGTAGACAAATCAAAATATTCTTAACCCTTATCTCATTTTTGGTTACTACATTTTGAAAGCACTATTTTTTATAACACTGATTTTTTATTTTAAATATACACTAATATCAATTCCTCTTTGATTTTTTGGTGTGCAGATAAAACTATTTATAGTCACATTATGACTATAGTTAGAAAATACACATTCAACCACACAACTAATTAACAATCAACTTGTCATTGTATGTAAAAAAATACAATCCCAATGCGATTGTACTCAATGAGACTAAAGGTCAATAATATTATTGAAATCAAATTGTGACTGCGTTCATTATGATTAAGGGTCGATAATGTGATTAAGTTAATTAATATGACTATGCTCAATGTGACTTAGGGTCAGAATTATAACTAAGGTAACTAATGTGATTTAGGATCGACAATGTAACTGAGGTCATAAATCTGACTATGTTAATGTGACTAAGGGTCATGTTGTGATATTTTATATCATACAGCAAGTATACGATGTTGGGATGTATGCCCTAGAGCTACATGTAATGTAAACGACTTATATGTTTTGAAATAAAATGATGCATTAATCATTTATCAAAGTGTTTGTTTAAATTTCACATATTATAAATTACCTTGAATACCCTAGATTACTTATGTGCCTTCAGACTTAGTGCATGAATGTCATACACAAGAGAATTTAAGTATGAAGTTAGTAATCTTAAATAGTCACAAATAAATCGGGTACTTTATTTGTGGTATATCTATAGCTGCGATCCATCTATATTTATATGGAACCTTGATCTGGGAACGTCCATGTAGAGACATGAGAATGGAGGCACCTTGTATGATGTGATCATATAGGACATGACTCAGATGGATGGAATTACATTATTATAATATTCGTTAAACAAAGAAAGTCATTTCGATCTGCTAGATGATCATATTGATTGATCTAAATCTTGAGTGTACTACGAACTCCTGCATGGCAGGTTATGTCCCTTGATTTACAAAGGTGAGGTTGGTGTAGCAGTTCCGACCAATAGCTACGTGTTTGGAGGCATGATCTGTTGTATAGCTGGGAACGTTTCATATAGTTATGGAGTTCACTCCTTCTTGCGAGAAGTAGAGGAGTATATTCCTTAAGGGTTGATTCGGTACTTGAACAGTTAGAGTGCTCAAGTCTTTCTATTACGAATAGAAAGATTAAAATTCATAATGGTAATGAATAAATCGTTCATTAGAGAATTTATGGTACTTAAGATATAAATAATTAGATGGGTATAATGGATATTATGACTGGCTTTAATTACCAGATACTCGTGAAGGGTCAATTCGTATGTAGTGACTATATCGATAGACACCGACTTAGTTCGACTTAATATACCATCTGCTGCAACGAGAGTGCAACTTCAGATTTTTAGTGGAATAACCCGAAGTTAATAATTCAGAATATTTGATTAAGAGCTTAATTGGTATTTCGAGATTATTGGAGCTTGGAACTGCATGTCCATTTGATCATCGTGCTAACTCAGTATATTATTGCGGATTTAGTTTAATTGGATAGTCCAATTATATACTCACATATGTATAAATGTTATTAATATGATTAATAATATTATTTCTCACACTTGGAACTATATATTAGAAGTTAATATATGGTTTTAATAATTATATGATAATTATTAAAAATGAATAAAATTAAATTATATTTGATATAATTTAATAAGGCTTAAGTTGGAATTTCCAATTTTTGGGTTTTGGAAACCCTTGGTGTTATTTTGGAAGTTATGACATTCAAAAGTTTAATTAAATATTTATTTTTGTAACATATATTGGCTTTATGGAAAGTTAATATTAGTATTGCAAAATTAATATTAAAACAATGCCATGATCGTGTTAGCGTGGAGGAAAAAGGAAAGTTTTCTTTGATGGCTTTGGAAGCTATGTATTTGTAAAGGCAATTTTATATTTAATTTTTGTAATTTATGTTTTCGTTCAATTCTTGATTGAGTACAAAAATTAAAGTGGGAAATTCATGCCTTGGCCGAATATGCACTAGGAGAAAAGGAAAGTTTTTATTTTATTTTGGAAACAAAATACCCTAAGTATAAAAAGGAAAATTGTTTTTCTTTTTACTTAATCCCTTTTGAAACCTTAGCCTCAATCTTCATCTTCTCCAAATCCTCTCAAGATTTGAGAGAAAATAAAAATAAAAAGAAGAAGATATTAAAAAATAAAATTGAGTGTGAAATATAATCTCTAAATAGTTTAGGGATTTATCTTGTGAGTGTAGCCCACCCCATTTTCTGTTAGTTGTCAGATATAGCTCGGAAGGCTTTATGGTTTTGAATCAAAATCATTCTTTCCATCTAATACAACTCACGGCAGTGAGGTGTTTTATTATCCATTACCGAGCATTTGTTTGTGTGTTTTGGGGATCAGTTTGATCTCGTATCAATCCGGAATTTTTGGGAAACATATAAGGGTCTTTTGGGATTGTGTTGGGGGTGTTTTTCTCTGAAAAATCAGACATCAAAATATCACTTCAATTCACGCACATTGCAGACTGTTTCGATTGCACTTTGGGCGCATTTAGTGTCCAAAAATAGTTCGATTTTTACACTGCTGTTCGGGGTTGTTCCGGGACTGTTCTAAGGTTGAAATTTTATTCAAAACAGTAGCAAACTTTCAGTGGTACTGCTGGTCACATTCGTTAACTCAAAAGGAAGGGTAGAAAAATTTTCAAGTCCGATTCGTGTGTCTAAGCCGCTTCCGCTGTGCAAGGAAAGCATTTCCTACAATTGGCATCGAGTGCAAGGTTGAAAAGTGTTTTTAAACTTTCTATTTTTCATTTAATGTTACTATTTTTAATGTATTATATGAGTTATAAATATTGATATGCATGTTTAGATGAGTGGGCATAAAATAATATTCATATGATGAATCGTTATTGTTTTTCATGTGATGAATGGATTTTACATTTGTCGTAAATTTTTCTGGCTCTTATTTTTATGTTGGTTTTGATTTTGAGATGTAAGGCCATAAGGCCATTGTTTAAAATTGTTGTATTTTTTTTTGTAATGTAAAATTTCAATTGTTATAATTTGGAGCACCGAAGTCGCAAAAGGAGCCTACATCACATTGAAGTGTAATTTGAAGACCAAGAGATGCCTTGGGTATTTTTGTACTAATTAGATTAGTATATGGAAAAATAAAAGTCCGGTCAATGTAATTTTTTTCTTATATTATATGTATGTTTAATTCGAATTGTTCGAATAACATGTCATATAGCTTAGGGTGCCTACTCTTGCATTTCACATGCCATAACATGCGTTGGATACATAATCATTATAGACATGAAATGTGATTTAAAATATTTAAATTAGAATATGATATGCATGGAAAAATAATTAATTCGATTAATTGGTTTTATGGTTTAAAATTTGAATTCTAATATATTGGGCTTAATAAGTACAAAATAAATTCCATTAGTAAATAGGATGGAAACCCGGACATAAATTCCATAACCGAATCCGAATGGACGGTAATGTGGTCTGTACTCGGGATACAATTCCACGTACCATTGGATTTTATAACGCACTAAGATTAATTAAATAGTTTAATATAAATCTTGACCATTTTAGGATTCTAAATTTTTAAACCTATTAGTGTCTAGTATTTTAAAAGTTAAAATATAATAGGTCACTAATACCACTCTAATTAAATTAGTTTAATTGAGTAATACAATCAGTAGATACTAATGAAAATTAGTGATACAAATTTTAAGAGTTAAAATTGGTTAGGTCACTGATGGTGTACTAGTGTAAATAAGAGTTATGATTTAGCCGCCATAAATTTATTCACACTGGTTAAATTAAAATATTAGAAATTTTATAAATAGAAACCTTAAACTCAAAATAGTGAGTGGGAGGGAGATATATGACAGTAAATCTCGCGATCTCCATTGTTAGTCCGAAAATGTGAGATTCAAAAGGCGCCTCGAGACGGCTTTGCTTTCATCCCCTACAAATGGTGTCCATTTTGGGTCAATATCAGGTTTGGATTCCGAGAGAATAGGGATTCTAGATGTATCTTGTGAATTGACCTATCCTACAGCGGCACTTCACTTGTTAAGTCCAAGGATCCCAAAACGGTGGGTCACACTCACAAATGAATGATTAACTGTTAATGAAAATCCTTGATCGAATCTAACAATAGTTGGTTAATATAGGAATAAGAGTTAGTCTCGTATATATTAATCGACTGAGATTGTCTCAATCTATCATGCAAGTACTTGACCAACCTACGGCGGCACTTACTTGTGGGATGATATATTTCTGTGACATAGTAATTCTCTTAGGTTTCTAAATCGTTATTCATGTTTCATGCATCACGTTTAATTTTATGTCAAAATTATTTGATAATTTTAATATGCGATGAATGTTAAATGCATGTTTATTTCATTTTTCATCCATGGTTTCTCCAATTATTTATATACTCTCTAATGAAAAATTAACGAGAGAAAACTATGTTAAATGGAAAAGTAACATGAATGCTATCCTGGTCTGTGAAGACCTAAAGTTTATCTTGACGGAGGAGTGTCTTTCCGAGCCGGCTAGAAATACTGACTAAGCTGTGTGCAATACCTACATAAAATGGGTCGTGACAAATGAGAAGGCCCGCTGCTACTTGTTAGCGGGGATGTCCGAGGTTCTTGCTGCAAACCACTAGCCTATGACTTCAGCATATCAGATGATGCAGTTATTGTAGGGTATGTTCGGGCAGCCTTCGGAGCGTTAACGCCATGAGGCCATGGTCTCAGCAATGATTGCTAGGATGAAGGAAGAGACATCAATCCAAGAGCACGTCTTAAGGATGATGACCTATCTCAACACTGCCGAGACTCATGGAGCTCGTATTGATGAGCGTAGCCAAGTACCATGATAATGGAAACTCTTTCAAAGAGTTTCTTGCAGTTTAAAAGCAAATATGTGACTTTTACGTTGACTCGGCTACTTAATGAGCTCACCCACTACGAGTCCATGATTGTGGATCATCGTAAGCCCAATGCTGAAGCAAATATTGTCGAGTCTTCAAAATCTGCAAAGATGAAGAAGAATAGCACTGGGAAGGCTAAGGGTACAACTACTTGATATACGTAAATACCTTGCTGAATGTAACTTTACTATGAGAGTCAGGACAAAGATGTTGTTTCAGTAAAGCAGTGGGGGTTATCAGTTTTCAATTTTTCAAATAAAAGTTATTTGAATTTAAACAAAGTGGTTTTTGTTCCTGTTTTGTCATGGAAATTTGATTTTTGTTTCAAAACTTTGCATGATGGTTACCATTTAATCTAATAATAATAGTTATTATTTCAAAAATGGATTACCTATATGCTAAGGAAACTAGGAGATAACTTGTATGTGTTAAGACTATTAACATATAAATCACTGCTCAATACTGAAATGTTTAAGGCTGAGAAACCAAAAACTAAACGGTAAAAGTTTTCTCATAATGACACATATATATGGCATCTTAAACATGGTCATATCAGCCTTGACCAGATAAATAGATTGATAAAGAACGGATCCTTAAACCAGTTAAAGCTCGGAACTTTACCAGTCTGCGAATCCTGTTTAGAAGGAAAAATGACCAAGAAACCTTTCACTGGAAAAGGTATAAGAGCCAATCAACCACTTGAGCTCATACATTCGGATATTTGCGGACCGGTGAATGTAAGAGCCTGAGGTGGTTATGAATACTTTGTCATATTTATTGACGACTATTTAAGATATGAGTATGTTTACCTAATACAACATAAGTTTAAAGAGTATTGTGCTGAGGTTGAGAATTAATTAGGTAAAACAATCAAAACTCCATGATCAGATCGTGGAGGAGAATACCTTGACATAGATTTCGAGGAATTCTTGGTTGAGCATGGGATAGTATACCAACTCATAGTGTCTGGAACACCACAGTAAAATGGTGTTGTAGAAAGGAGAAATCAGAACCTGTTAGACATAATGAGATTTATGTTTAGTTATAGCTCACTACCTAGTTTGTTTTGGGGATATGCGATACAAACTGCAATACATATCCTTAATGTAGTTCCAATCTAGTCTGTTCCTAAGACTCCCTTAGAGTTGTGGAGTGGTCGTAAAACTAGTTTACGATATTTCCACATATGGGGGCATCCAGCACATGTGCTGAAGAATAAGACTACAAAGTTGGAGTCATATGCTCAAGTGTGCCTCTTTGTAGGCTATCCTAAGGAGAATATGGGTGGATTCTTCTATAACCCTGAAGATAACAAAGTGTTTGTATCGAAAATTACTATGTTTCTAGAGGAGGATTATATGAGAGAGTTTAAACCTCGAAGTAAAGTGTTACTTGAGAAGTTACTTGCTAGTTCGACCAGCACACCATCGTCAACGACAGTTGACAAATACATAGCACCTTCGACATCTGAGCATCAGATACAAGCTCATTAGAATGATATACCACATAGATGTAGTGAGAGGGTTGTATGAAAACCTGATCACTATCTTGGAGTTAGAGAGGCACAAATTGCAGCATCCAGCGATAGTATAAATAATCCATTGACCTATCATAGTGCAATGGATGATTCTGATAAAGAGAAATGACTCAAAGCCATGAACCTACAAACAGAGTCTATGTAATCCAACTCAGGCTAGGAACTTGTAAACCAACCTGATGGGGTGAAACCCATAGGTTGCAAGTGGATTTAGAAAATGAAGAGCGTAGTAGATGGGAAGGTATAGACCTTCAAGGCTAGGCTAGTGGCCAAGGGTTATATCTAGAAAGAGAGAGTTGACTATAAGGAAATTTTTTCACCACTTGCCATGCTAAAATCCATATGTACTTTTTTGTCCATTGTCGCATATTATGACTATGAGATTTGGCAAATGGACATCAAGACTGCATGGTTGAATGAGAATCTTGATGAGAGTATCTATATGGTACAACCAGAGGGGTTCTTAACCCAAGGTCAAGAGCAAAAGGTTTGCAAGCTGCAAAGGTCTATTTATGGACTTAAGCAAACATCTCGATCTTGGAATATAAGATTTGATACCACGATCAAGTCTTATGACTTTGAGCAGAATGTTGATGAGCCTTATGTATACAAGCGTGTCATTGACGAGAATGTGATTTTTTATATTTTATACATCGATGATATTTTACTCATTCAGAATGATGTAAATATATTATCGGACGTGAAAACCTAGCTAGCTAACCAATTTCAAATGAAAGATTTGGGAGAAGCCATTTATGTTCTTGGGATTCAGATACTTTGGGATCGCAAGAAATGACTGTTAACTATGTCTTAGGCATCCTATATCAACAAGATCCTTGTGCGATTTGGGACGCTCAATTCCAAGAAAGGCAATCTGCCTTATCGGCAATGAATTCATTTGTCAAAGAAACAGTCTCCTAAGACACCTCAAAATGTTGAGGAAATGAGACATATCCCATATGCCTCAGCAGTTGGTAGTCTCATGTATGCTATGATATGCACGAGATCAAACATCTGTTTTACAGTGAAAGTAGTCATTAGGTTTCAGTCTAACCCAAGATTGGATCATTGGGTGGCTGTGAAACACATTCTCAAGTATCTTAAGAGAGCGAGAAATTATATGCTTGTATATTCCGGTGAGGATATGATCCTAAGGGGATATACAGACTATGATTTTTAGATAGATGTCGATTCTAGGAAATCAACATCTAGATCAGTATTTACCCTAGGGGGTAGGGCTATAGCATGGAGGGGTGTAAAGCAATCTTGCATTGTTGACTCCACCATGGAGGATGAGTATGTAACAGCTTGTGAAGTAGCTAAGGAAGCGGTCTGGCTCCGTAAATTCTTGAGAGATTTGGAAGTTGTTCCAGATATGGATAAACCACTCATACTTTATTGTGAAAATAGTGGTGTAGTGGCAAATTCAAAGAACTAAGAAGCCACAAGAGGGGAAAGCATATAAAGAGGAAATTCATAGGAACCTCGCAGACCCATTTACAAAGACTTATCGGCTAAAGTGTTTGAATGTCATCTAGATGGTCTAAGATTACGTGACATGTCTCATTTGCTCTAGTTCAAGTGAGAGATTATTGGGATGTATGCACTAGAGCTACATGTAATATAAACGGCTTTATATATTTTGAAATAAAATGATGCATTATTCATTTATCAAAGTGTTTGTTTAAATTTCTCATATTATAAATTATCTTGAATACCCTAGATTATTAATGTGCCTTCAGACTTAGTGTATGAGTGTCATACACAAGAGGATTTAATTCTGAAGTTAGTAATCTTAAATAGTCCATAGAGAGCAAACAAAGCGGGTATTTTGTTTGTGGTTTATCTATAGCTGTGGTTCATTCTATATTTTTATGGCGACCTTGATCCGGGATCGTCCATATAGAGACATGAGAATAGAGGCACCTTGTATAATGTGATCGTATAGGACTGGATCCAGATGAAAATGACATTCTTATAATATCTGTTAAACAAAGAAAGTCATTTCGATCTACTAGATAGTCATATATGGATGATCTTAATCCTGAATATACTACGAACTCCTGCATGGCAGGCTATGTCCTTTGATTTACAAAGGTGAGGTTGGTGTACCAGTCCCGACCAATAGCTACCTACTTTGGGGGCATGGTTTGTTGTGTAGATGAAAATATTTTACATATATATGAAGTTCACTCATTCTTACGAGAAGTGGAGGAGATCTTCCTTAAGGGTTGATTCGGTACTTGAATGGTTAGAGCACTTAAGTCTTTCTATTATGAATAGAAAGATTAAAATTCATAATGGTTATGAATAAATCATTCATTAAAGAATCAAGGGTACTTAAAGTATAAATAATTAGAGGGGTATAATAGACATTATGAACTGACTCTAATTACGAGATACCGTGAAGGGTCAATTCGTATGTAGTGGCTATATCGATGGACACTGACTTGGTTTGGCTTAATATACCATCTGCGGCAACGAGAGTGCAACTTCAAATTTTTATGCAATATCCCAGAGTTAATAATACATAATATTTGATTAAGAGCTTAATTGGTGTTTCGAGATTATTGGAGCTTGGAACCGTAGGTTTATTTGGTCCCCAAGCTAGCTCAATATACTATAGAGATAGTCCAATTATATACTTACATATGTATAAATGTTATTAATATGATTACTAACATTATTTGTCGCACTTAGCACTATATATTAAAAGTTAATGATGATTAATAACATTATATGATAATTATTAAAATGAATAAAATTAAATTATATTTGATATAATTTAATAAGTCTTAAGTTGGAATTTCCAATTTTTGGATTTTGGAAACCCTTGGTATTATTTTGGAAGTTATGACTTTCAAAAGGTGAATTAAATATTTATTTTTGTAATATATATTGGCTTTATGGAAAGTTAATATTAGTGTTGCAAAATTAATATTAAAACAATGCCATGGTCGAATTTAGCATGGAGGAAAAAGGAAAGTTTTCTTTGATGGCTTTGGAAGTTATGTATTTGTAAAGGCAATTTCATGTTTAATTTTTGTAATTTATTTTTTCATTCAGTTCTTGATTGATGTTACAAAAATTAAAGAGGGAAATTCATGCCTTGGCCGAATATGCACTAGGAGAAATGAAAAGTTTTTATTTTATTTTGGAAACAAAATACCCTAAGTGTAAAAATGAAAATTATTTTTCTTTTTGCTTAATCCCTTTTGAAACCCTAGCCTCCATCTTCATCTTCTGCAAATCCTCTCAAGAGTTGAGAGAAAATAAAAACAACAAGAAGAAGATATTAAAAAATAAATTGAGTATGAAATATAAACTCTAAATAGTTTAGGGATTTATTTTGTGAGTGTTGCCCACCCTATTTTCTATTGGTTGTGAGACATAGCTCGGAAGACGTTGAACCAAAATCATTCTTTCCATCTAATACAATTCATGGTAGTGGGGTGTTTTATTGTCCACTATCGAACACTTATTTGTGTGTTTCGGGGCTCGGTTTGATCTCGTATCAATTCGAAATTTTTGGGAAACACATAGGGGTCTTTTGGGGTGTTGGGGGTGTTTTTCTCTGAAAAATCAGACCTTAAAATGTCACTTCAATTCACACACACTGCTGACTGTTTCAGTTGCAGTTTAGGAGTATTTAGTGTTCAAAAACAGTCTGATTTTTGCACAGCTATTCAGGGCTGTTCGGGACTGAAATTTTGTTCAAATTTGTAGCAAAATTTCAATGGTACTGTTGGTCACATTTGGCAACTCAAAGGAAGGGCAGAAAAAATTTTCAAGTCTGATTTGTGTGTCTAAGCCGCTTCCGCTGCGCAAGAAAAGCATTTCCTACATACAATGTCATGTTTTAGTAAATGATAAGTAAAGTGTCGAACCACAGGGATTGTAATCAAACTCGCACTAAGTACTATAATTAATAAACTTAATTTTATTTAGAAAAACTCTAAATTAAGATTAAAAACTAAATAAACAATATATTAAAACGTTTAATGAAGATAATCCAATGAATAAAGAGATTCTAGAGCCTGATTTCACCTAATTATCCCCTATATATTTGTAATGTCAATCAATTATTATTTAGTTGCATTGTTTATAAGCCAAGAATCCTAGAGTATTCCACTCCCTCTCCCGACCATTAGTGAAAAGATTATTAATCACCGACTTTGATATCCCTATAAAAATCTAGTAATTAATAATTCATTACGTCATGTGATTCTTTGTTAATGACTTCAAAGAGATTATAGATTCTCTCGAACTCTACAAATCTCCTAAGTCATATTCTCTAGATCCTATTCTAAATCCCACTCCCCCGAGCGATAGATTCTAAACATTCATCATCTTAATTTGTGGCCAACAAACTAGAAGCATTAAACACAAGAGAATATAAAAAAAAAAAAAAAAAAAAATTACAACTTCATAAAACTCAAATTGGAAAACAATACATAAGTTCAAGAATTAGGTTACATCATCCTCTAGAATAATGGAGTTAGTTCATGACTAAAGATAAAAACAATGAAAGTAATGTCATGAATATAATGGAAATCATTAGAGTTCAAAGATAGAAACTAGAAGATTAAACTTGAATTGAATCATTTCGACTTCGGACGTCACCGCCTTCTTCTCCTCTTGTCGCTCTTCAATCTTCCTCCTTGGATCTGTCTAAAAAATATATTTTTTGAGTCTTGAGTTTTGTATTAGCCTCCTCTTTAGAGTTTTGGATGATCTTATGTATTTATAAGGAAGTCCTAGAGTCCTTATATGTGTAAAACCCTGATTTCTGAAGATTCTTGGGGTCTGCCGCTGCGTCGTGATGCCGGAAAGTGGCGTTACGAAATTGTTCTCTTTGGATTTTACTATATGAGATGTTGAAGTGGCGGCGTGACACCTATGAGTAGCTTCGCGACGCTAGACAAAATTTCTGACATGTTGTTTCTTACATTTTCTGCTCTTCCCGAGTACTTCCGATGCGTCCGTAGGGTCCCAAAACACGTTCAATTACTCCAATTCCATGTCTTAATGTTTCCTACTAATAAAACATAAAACAAACTACATAATACATTAAATGACAAGAAATCTAACAAAATAATGAGCTAAAAATACAGGAATGAGTGGGATAAACCACACTTATCAGGTCGGTAATATGACTAATATAACTAATTTGACTAAAGGTAGGTAATGAGACTGAAGTAATAAATATGATTTTGGTAAATGTGATTGAAGGTCAATAATATGAGTGAGGTCACAATTACGACTATACTCAATATGGTCTACTCTAGGGAACGACATGAATAATTTTCCTTTACTCTACGAGCGTGTGGAAGCGAATTAACAAGAGTTTTAAAAAAATTTCTTGATCTTTCTCTATGTGAACTTAACTTGATCTTTCTAGTTATAACTCTTCATTAAGAAAGACAAGTATATCCATGTTTAATGCTCATACTCTTTTTAATATTTGATCATAACACAATCAAGCTCTTTTAATTATGTTGTAATGATTTTTCCTTGTTGTAGAGATAATTTCTACAACCCTAAAAACTGCTCAAACTTGCGGCCACATGGATGTGTCTCACACAAGAATATGTCACCACATGGTTCTAATTTAGCTCTATTTTTGTGTGAATAGTGCTTTTGTGGCATTAGGGTAAAGACAAATCAAGCTTTATTTAAATACTATTGTCCTTTGTTAATTATAATCAAATTAGGATTTACAAAATCATTTCCTTATCTCTATTATCTATAGGCAGTTTCACGGTAGTGAATGGTATATTCTGATATTTTCCTAGTTAATTATGGTTTTCGAAATAGTTTACTAAAGAAATTATGATTTATAAAATAGTTTCCTAATGTAATTAGGATATTAGATTCTATTTTTAAAAATAATTAATTATCAAATAATTTATTTATTTTTAAAATTTATTTTTTAATTAAATTTATGATTATCGAATAATCATTGTCATAAAACTTCATATAATCAACTATCATATAATTTGTTACCTTTGAACAAAGTAAATTATAATTCATAATCATTATTTACATAATTTGAATATTTCATAATTATTCAATTTATTTATTGAGAATTTAATTAAACAATCCAATTATTTATTATAGTGATTAGGAGCTACTAGGGGATCAAATTGATCTAAAATTCTGAGCCCCGATAATATTTGAATCAATTATTAAATTCTTTAATTAATAATCTTGAATTATCAACTTTGAGGTTATTTCAATAAAAACTCAAAATTAAACTTTCATCACTGCAGATGATTTATGTCCATCAGTATAATCATTGAAATATTGCACGATGTCCCGCCCTTTCCTTTTGATTCCACTTAGGGCGTGCCATCTGTCTAGGGAAACGAAATGCTTGCCATTGCTATTAGCTATAAAAGGTCTCTTTCGTTCCTCATTCCACTTTTACCTGCAATCTTCTCACTTAAGCACAAAAATCTCAAATCTTCTCTCTAACTCCTCCAATGGCGTCCTCATCCTCTACTTCCAAATGCCAGGAAATTGTTACCTTTCTGGAGTATAAGTGTAACATCCCAGATTTTCGGGACTGTTCTAGGAGATTCCCAGACTGTCGATATAGTCTTGGAATAGAGTGATAATGAAGAATAAGTGTTTAAGTGATGAAATATGGATCAGAATATTATGAAATGAATATTCGTCGCGTTGGAAAACGCGTGGGACCAAGAATTAGTTACGCGATTTTTACTATATCCGTAAAGTTTACAGTTTTGGGCACGAAATTAACAAACGAACTCCGATCGAGTTGATTATTGAACCATCAGACTCGTTTTTCTGAGACGAACAACTTTCGTGTTGAACACATTTCGAGAATCGCATCAGAAGGGCTTCGAAAGTGGTGATTTCCGAAAATACCCTTATTAGTGGGGACATGTTAGTAATTTTCGGAATTAGATATTTTTATTATTATTATTATTATTATTATTTTCACCAGCAGCCTAATACAGAAAAGGAACAAAAAAAAAAAAAAGAGAAAAGAAGCAGGAAGCAGTGAAGATACGAGAGAGAGAGAGAGAGAACTGACATCCGGCCACCTTCACGCCGACGGACCACCACCGGCAGCTTCGTCCGGCGAAGAGGGATGTCCTGGTGGCCGGCGATCAGCCAAGCAACGCCGGAAACGGCGGGAAATGGAGGAAGAAGGGCGCGTCTTGGGTCGTCCGATCCCGGCTCGTCGGTTCGTTTCACGGCCCGAGCCACCTATCAAATCGAAGCCCTCGGAGAGTACTACGAGTATGCGGAATCGATTTCACCGAACAGCGGCCGGTTGCACGGGAAAAGAGGAGAGAAGCGTCGGTGAACAGTAAACCCACGGTGAACAGTATCTCCGATCGGAATTTCGATCGCACCAGCGCGTTCGTATGGCCGTAGGGAGTCTGAATATGACCTCTGTATTTCGGTACGACTCTCCGTTAGAATTTTGTTATTTTAAAGTTTATAGTCTTATATTCGGATGTTTCCAGTAGTTCCGTAGTGTAGCGGATTAGCATGAGATGAATTGGGTATGTTTTAATATGTTAAATCGATAAATGTGGTAGAATCCGGGGAGAAACAGATTAGATTTGATCGATCCGGTAGAATTAGCGAGTTTCCTGTAAAACGGAATTTCTCGCGCGATTGAGCGTAGATGACCGTAACCATGGTTAAGATGTAAATATGATATTGCGAGGGTAATTAAGTCTTTCTGGATAGGTTCGGAGGATTCGAGACTCTTCTGTAGCATTTACGAAAACTTTTCCACAAGTTTTGCCGCAAACGCGTAAAATGAGAATCTGAGCCATCTAGCTAGTCTAGAACAGTATATGAACACATAGTATAGTAATGAAGTTTGATTAGTAGAATCAGAGAGGATTCGTGTGTTTACGAGAGCGACCAAACCACGTTTCTCGCATACTCTTTCATCTATTCTAGTTAGAATTATGTTCCTTATAGTAAATTCTTTTGTCTGTTAGGTGATCGTGATACCGTAAGCAGAGACGATCCTGCTGCCTAGTTCCTTTCTCAGTAGTCAGCTCACCAGGTGCGTGGATAAACCTGTAACATTGATGTTTTCAAAAGTATATAGTATGTATGTTTTCTTAAATGAATTTTAAGGTAATGCATTAAATGAGTTTGTTTTTAGAAAGTTTATATATTTTGCTATAAGGTATGGATCGAATATTGATTATGTTGAAATCATGTGTTTGTGATATATGAGAAACTTGCATGATTTGAGATATATGAGCATGGATTTTGGAAATGATTTTTATGTTAGGATGCACCCCGTGTACTTATATGTGCCAGATTATTGCCGTGAGATAAGGTCTCATGTTGCCAGTTATTGTCGTGAGATAAGGTCTCACGTTGCCAGTTTGCTCCGGATGCCAGTTTTGCCGTGGGGAAGCCCCATGTTGCCAGCTTTGCCATATTGTCATGAGGTTGTGCATATAGATGAATAAACAGATTTATCATTACAGAGTATTTTTTAGCAGTATGAGCTTTATGAGAAATGAGATTTATGATTTGACTTTTATGAGAAATGAGATTTATGATTTCAAGTAAAAGTTTGATATATCGATTTACAGCTTATGTATTTATTTATATTATGAAAGACTTGTTCGATCCACTTTGTTACTTGATTATCCACGGCACTGAGCTGTGATCCATTGCACTAAGCGTGAGCTTACCCCTTTCCTTAACATTTCAGGTTTAGCAGATTAGTAGATCATCTTTTCATCTGCTGTTTCGTCATCATTTCCTGCCAGTAGAGAAAGGTTGTGCCAACAGTAGAGTGTCTTTGTTATGTATTTTCTTGGAAGAATTTGTTGTCTAATGTTAGGCATTGAGCCTTTATTTGTTACTGAGGATGTTTTATTTTCTTCATGGATATTATGTTGAGTTGGATCATGGAGATCCTATGTTATGATGATATTTTCAGTTTAGATTTTTCCTTGTATTTGGAGGATTAGTCCATATTACAGGGGAAACTCTGCCAGTTTCTAGTCTCCGTCTCACCCCTACTCTACTTAAGGGGACGGGTGTGACAATAAGAAAGCCCTCGACTATCATTTAATTGACACTCTTCATCTGATTTATCTAGACTCAACAATGGGCACCTTCGTTCTTGGCCCCACCATCATTGATAGAGAATCCATCGCTATCGCTCTCTAGGCCATACTCTTCCCTCTAATAGGTGATCGTCGTCTTTCTAAAACCCTGCTTGTGTTCGGCCAATGTCGTTCATACCTAGCCTAAGCCATATCATATCTTTAAGGAATGGTTTCAACTAATAGAGGAAGATGGTGAAATTAGAATAATTTTCCAGCGTGCAAACATTCTGCTCCTTCATGTTCATGCCTTTGAACACTTGTTATTCTTCATCTGTATTCTCTTTTAGTCCCCTGAGTACAATTTTCGTCTTCCTACTTGGCCTCATGACCATTACTATGCATAATATAAAGGCTTTAACAAATTTATCCCCTCTGTACACTGTCATTTCTACTCGTACTAAATTCCAATCCACCCTCTTTTATTTGAAAATCCTCACTTCAACTGTCCAGACCCTTCGTGGGTCTTAACACTCGCGCTTCAGTCTAGAAACGCACATCGTTCGTTCATTACTATCTTTGCAAATTCATCATTTGCTTGCAGAGCCAGAAACTTGCCATTGGTTATCTTTATTTGCCTTCTAACATAGCCAATAGTCATTTCTTCAATCTCGCTTCTTTTATCTTGGCCACCCTCTATAGAGAGTTGAACACTCTCCTAAAATAAATTCGCTCTAATTCTTCCCTCGTCGCTTTTGGCTCGCTTTGGTTAGTCACATTATAGCTGAAGACATATTTTCATCTTTTTGGATTGATTGAGTGAAATCGCCCTAACTCTTGTGCTGACCTCTTACTCACCTAGTTGGGGGGCTAGTTTCACTCATTCACCGTACTATTTTTGACTAGTTTTATACTACTTTTAAAATTCCTTCTTTTTAACCCTTCACTACGGATGACAATCCCACATTTGTCCATAGTTTCCCAACCTATGACAGTGATGATGCACTAGCTCGCATCTAGTATAGATTTTTATGTAGTCTCGAGTTGGCCCATGATTTTCTTATCGGGACCAATGGCAAGGCTGGGGTTGAAGTCAACTCCCCAAATTTTTCTGTCCGCCAATTCGACCTTGTTTAGGCGTGGCATCTCTCCCTCTTCTGTGATAGTTCTATCTTATCTTTGGAACGATTCAAAGTCTAACACTCCCGAAGGTATTCCCATATCAATCAAAGATGAGGACTTCGATGAGTTCCTTGGCTCTGAGATTTTTCTTCCTTGTACATCCATTCATTCTCTCTTTATAACATCTTGGCCGACCGTTCATGTCATGTTTTTTTCTTCCCTTTCAGCCATTATATGTATACTCATTATTTTTCTTCTTCTAAATCTCTTTCGGCAAACTCGACAGATCAGAAAAAGACGTTCCTATCTCCTATTTCCTCATCTCATGGCTCTGATCCTGACGATGAGCCTTTGATGTGTCGCTCTGGTAATGCACTTTCTCTATTATTTCATTATTAAACTCTCTATTTTCTCTTTTTTAATATGATGTTCTCTCGTTGTGTAGGTTCCTAGCACTAAGAGACTTCTACAGTCGAGCCAGCTCGGGCCGAAAATACACCAACACCGATTATCCAACATCGTCTGAGGCTAAAAAGGTTGTGAGTCCTACTATTGGGATGACCCTGTTGGACAATTATGACTCATAGCATCACTATTTATAAAAACACATTGTGTTTTTGTATATAAATAACTATGTGACAAAGGAAATTGCTATTTTATCATTTTGTAATTGGATTACTTGGATATATATAAATGATAAAATTACATATCGTTAAACCGAGTTATAAGATATGAGACAGTATTAATCCATGAACGGTTTGATCATTAAATATCCCTCGTCGTAATATTATCGAGACTGGACATTGATAATACAGAATAGACTAGTATTATACTTGTGCGTGTTATGGAAGCTTAACGATATATTCTCATATATTTAAGTATTTGATACTTATGCAAGTGTGATAAGAGGTTCTGTTAGCCGTTACTAACTAGGAACAGCTTCACTCTGGATAGACCATTCGGAGTCCCATTGGTATTATGACTATGTATCTGTGGGAATCCGAATCAGGGTAGGTGTATGTGATCTTTAACCTGAGACTTACATCGCTATTACTTATGACAATCAGTTTGCTTTGGTTTTGGTTGTCTGGAGCTTTAAAAGGTTCTGTGTATACCTCTGCTAGGTTTACTGAGAATCGTAATGTATTGGGTGTGATGTCAAGATGGAAGTATCACTTTAGTCATATGAAGATGATGATCACGTAAGATACGATACTAGTACTCTTAAATGCTGCAACTATCTGGATAGTATGACTAGGTCATGATTATCCGATTACAGAGACTATTTACGCGGGATCCGATAAATGCTTTGTATGGGGCATACATAGAGCTAGTCCTAGGCCTAGCATGTGACATCCGATTTTGGATTGTATTACACAATATTTTGTATACTATGCCTGATACATATTATATATTCTTCATTGAATATTTCTAGAATTGGGTAGGCACGGTGCTTTGCTAGAAGCCAACCATGTCTTGTAAATCGGTGAGAACGTGGTACCGGGTACGCACGTGTCAGATAGTCCAACAACCGTATTTACTGCCAACATATATGAGAATCTATTGGGTCGCTTACCAAAGATTCACCAATGACATTTGACTCGAACATAATTAATCTCAGATTAATTATGAGAGAGAAAATTAATTTGGAATTAATTGCGGTAAGAATTTATCTGGGATTAAATTCGTCTAGAAGATAGAACGTGATTAATTTGGAATTAATCGATTAAATAAATTTAATAGTTAAATTGTATTTTTCTATTTAATTTATTTATTTGGGCTAAAATAATATATCAGATATATTAATTGAAATTGGATTTCAATACGGAATTAAAATTGGATTTTAATTCAAGTATCGTAATAATTTTGCTAGGCATAATTATTTAATTAAATTGGATTTAATTATTTAGCGAAGAAAAATTTGTTTAATTGGATTAAACGAACCCGGGCCCAAAGTCCGGTTGTGTGAGCCAACTAAATTTGGAATTTAAAGTGGTAGGACCCACTTGAATTATATCAATTGTTTGATATGTGATGTGAGTAGTTGGGCTTATTAAATGTGGCATTTACTTACACAACACACGAGTTTTTGTTAGACATAACTATTCATCTTCCCTCTTTTCTCTCCCAATGCTGTGAGTCTCTCTTCCTTAGAGGAAAATTTTGATTTCAAAATTTATCAAAGCTAGCACTTTAAGAGTTGAAAAAGGTGATAGGGAAACTCTCCCAAGGGTTTGGAACTCATCTTCAAACCTTGGAGCTTCATATATTCAATTTTTTTTTGAAAATTCACTCAACCAATCAATATAAGTATTCCGTAACTTATCTTGATTATTCACACATAAATCGTTGTTTAGAGATCTTGTGGCATGTGTAGGATACTAACAGACCCCTCATGGTACTTCATTTGACTTAGTCTTAGGGAGTAGTGACCTTCTCATCAAGAAGATTCACCAAGATAATCAATTTTTTAACTATTGTCCCTTACGGTCTCCAATCCTCATAATCTAAAGTCTCGATAAAGACCCTGGGTATATTTACCTTGAGTGAGTTGTCCCTCATCTAATCCATAAATGAATGGTTGCTGGGCCTAGTGGCTCTTTTAGGGATATAGCTGCATTTTTAGCAAGACTGAGCTTAGGTTTTTAGAGAAAGTTAGGTCTCTTATAAACTCTGAGATTCTTAGATAGATTTATACCGAGTTCGAGGTAGTTGATATCTTTGACTCGTCTAACTCCTATGATTCTTCAACTGATTCTTCAAACACTGAGGAACTCAATATTCCGAGCATAATCTTGAGTCTTCTCTGTATAGTAGTCTATTTTGGCCTACCTAATATGACTCCTCTTCCTTTTCAACACCATCTCTAAGCTCTCCAATTTTTGTTGCCCCAATATAGACATCCATCCACCTTCTTTATGGGAAGTCAGCTTGCATCTCTACAATCCACCACCACTGCTCTAGTGGCTTCCTCAGCTTATGAGCCATCAACGTCAACTCATGCTCCTCAGGCTGTAAGTATTGCTCCATTATTTCTTTTCTTATGGTGTCCAATTCTCACTATATTTTTCTTATAGGGTCCCGATGTCATCCTTCAGTCCATCCAAGATTCCTTCGCTTGTTGGGACCACCTCAAGTCCACCTTTCATTCTCAGCTAAGACCGTCACCAGCTTTAGTTCGAATTTGGAGGCCTTGAAGGAAGCCTCTATTAGTATTCGGCCTTCACTAGCCTGGAGATCGGTCAGGCCACTCTACCATCCAATCTTGTCTGGCTAGAGCCTATGTTAGTAGAATTTATTCGACACATGTCTTTGCTTACTTTACCAATCCCAGTACTAAACCTCCTTCAAGAAATCAAAGATAAAGTCCAGTCTCTTCTTACGCACTACCAACAACTTTAAATCTAGAAGATAAATATTCGATCTTCATTTGTGAGGAAAGACGATCCAGTCAAGTCTGTTGAAAGAGTGCACGCCTCTTTGAGAGAGCTCACCAATGAGATTATGGCTGAGGAATCCATAATTACTGGACTTGAACATCAACTAAGGGATATCAGTGGTAGTTGAACGAGCATCAGATGGTCAATGAAGCTAATGGTAGGAATACAGCAAAGATTTAGAGGTGCTGAATATTTTCATGGCCGAAGTTGATTTAGAAAATATTTTGGCTGATATCACTATTGTTATTGAGCAGGTACAGAAGGGGTGGCATCAGATGAGGGATTCTCTTAAAGTAATAAAAGGCAAAGCCCAAATGAACGAGTATGGAGACGTCCCTTAGTAATTTTTTATATTCTTTATGTAAATTAGGATGTATAATCGTCCATTTTTTTTATTTATTCTTTTGTACATCAGGATGTTTTATCATCTCATTAATAAGAAGTTATTATTTCATGGTTTCTATCCAAATTCTTTAAATGATAAGCCTTATTGAGAAATACTTTACCTTATATGTGTTGGATGGTTATGCCCATAGCGTCACTATTTGTACAGATCATGGTGTTGTTTTATAAATTAACTATGTGACAAAAGAGATTGCGCTCTTATCATTTGTGATTAGATCACCAAGATGTATAAATGATATGAGGTCCTTATGATTTGTTCCTGGATTGAGAATGATATGAGACAGTATCAGTCCACCAATGATAAATCATTAAATATCCATAGTCAGAGTATTATCGAGATTGGACATTGATAAATGTGTAAAAGACTAGTATTACACTTGTGCGCGTTGTGAGGGCACAATAGCATAGTTCTCATATATTTGGGTATAGGATACCCATGCTAGTGTAATAGGAGGTTGTGTTTTACCGATGGTACGGAAAATAGCTTCGCTCTGGATAGACCCCCTCGGAATTCCATTGGTAGTATGACTATGTGTCTATGAAAGTCTGAAATCAGGGTAGGTGTATTTGGTCTTAACCTGAGACTTGCACTGCTAATACTTGCGGCAATCATTATGCTTTGGTTTTGGTCGTCCAGGGCTTTAACCGGTTATGTGTACGCCTATGCTGGGTATATTGAGAATCGTAGTGTGTTGGGTGTGACGTCAAGACGGAAGTATCACTCTAGTCATAGTGGAGATGATGTCACGTAGGATACTGTACTAGTACTCTTAAGTACTGCAGTCATCGGGATATTATGACTAGGTCATGTATATCCGATTATAGAGACTAGTTACCAGACATCCGACATGTGCTTCGTACAGGGCAGACACAATTCCAGCCCCAGGCCTAGCACGTGACATCCGATACTGGATCGATATACACGATACCACGTATACTACGCCTGATATAGATCGCTTATTCTTGTAAGCATGTTTCTGGAGAATTGGGTAGGCATGTCGCTTTGCTAGAAGCCAACCCTGTCTTGTAAATTGGTAAAACATAGTACTAGGTACGTACGTATTCGGATAGTCCGATAACCGTATTTACTGCCAACATATTCGGGGATCTCATGGGTCGCTTCTCGAAGATTCACCGATGATGTATGACTCGCACTTAATTAATCTGGGCTTAATTAGATGAGAGAGAAAATTAATCTGGGATTAATTACGGAGATATTTTATCTAGGATAAAATATTATTTAAAGAGAGAGAACAATTAATTTGGAATTAATCAATAAAATAATATATTCGATATATTAAACGAAATTGGATTTCGACGCGGAATTAAAATCGGATTTTAATTCGGGCAAACGAGTTGATTTAGAATTAATTCGCTTGCGATGTGAATAATAATTTTGCTTGGCATTATTATTTAATTAAATTAGATTTAATTACGACGTAACGAAAAATTCGTTAATTCGGAATTAACGAATCCGAGCCCGGGAGTGTTTGCGAAACCATTCGTATTTAGAATCGAAGTGGGACCCATAAGTCACATCTAGCGTCACATCATCCGTCAATCAAGTGATAGATGTCTTTCACTTTGAGTGATTGACACCGGTCACTATTCATGAGTGATGTGACTTGATGGAAGCTTTTTGAAAGCTTGAATGACATTTATTGATTTATTGATTTAATATTTGATATTTGAATTTTGTTTTTGTGTATTAGATATACAAAAAAAAACACAAAATTCTTATCTCTCCCCTCTATATATGCATTCGGCCAAAGGCCTCTTTTTCTCTCTTCTCTCATTTTGGTTTTTGAAACCATTTTCTTCATGTTTTCTTGTCTTAACTGAAATCTATATGAAGAAAGAGGATGATTTATGGAAAATCATCACGGTTCTATCACACAAAGAGGCATACAGGTGATAAGGAAACCCACCTTTGAGCTTGGAATCACCATTGATAAAGCTTGGAGCTTGAAGATGAAGATGGGGGACAAAGAACACCATGGATGAGAGCTTCACTCAAAGGGCATAAAAAGTTTTGTTCTTCGGAGCATCTAATCCGATCAAAGTGAGTATGATTCCGCCATTCTCCTTTGTGTATTCACATGTGTTTCATTTCTTATAAATGATCATTGGGACTTGATAGAAACCCAACAATATGGTCTTTCCTAACTGAGCAACCATTTTCCATACTTTGGGTTATTCTCATCAAAAGATAGTATCTAAACCCGACCACCGATTCGGTTTGTGTTCTGAACCTGAATCGAACCATTCGGTACTCGATTCCACAAGATTATGGAATCAGAAAAGGAACCAGATCGGACGATTCCGAGTGTGTTCAGGTTTGGTTCTGATATTTTTAATTAATTTAAAAATTGAATTTTAATTTTTTTTAAAAAAAAAATAAAAATGAGATAGTTAGGTTGGTTTGATCCATCAACTACTTAGAATTGAGACAAACTCACCTAGTTAGTTACTTAGAATCAAAGTTGTTTATAGAGTTATTCACACACACACACTTAGAGTCTGATTTAGATACTTTGTTCAAAGAAATGAAGTTTATTGTTGTATGCATTTTGAAGATTCCTTAACTTTAATACTAGACATTCTCTGAGGATATTGTACATATAACTCTTATTATTATTTTTATTTCTTTTGTTTATTTTGTTTTTATGTGTGATTGCATGTGCATGATTGACGTTTGTGGGTATCGTCACTATAAACCCTCACAAGACTACAACTCGTCCACTAGGGACACCTAAAGGTTTAAAGGCTTGTTGCATATGCTAAATGCAACATGATCCCTACGAAAGTGGCTTAAAATAATTTAGTCGTAGTTATTTATTTCATTTTTTTTTGCTCGAGAATAAGCAAAATGTTAGGTTTCGGAAAATATATAATATTTACAGTCCATTTTACTTAATATTTTGGTTAGTTTCTCGAGTTTGATGAATGTTTTGATGTTTTTTTTTATTACTTTTACAGATAAAAATAATATCGGGACATAATGGAATCATTTCGAGGCTAAAATAATGAAAAAACAGATAAAATGGCAAAAACAAAATTTCATAGCTCGCATCACGACGCGCAGGACTTCTGCGTCGTGACGTGTCACCATCAAGAGCCGAAAGGAGAGCTGCTGACACGCGACATCCACTGTGTAGCGCGTCGCGACGCAACAAACTCTACGCGTCGTTACGCCCATCAATTATGTGTACACATGTCAGCAATCCACGTACGTTGCGACGCGCAGACCATTTTGTGCCTATAAATAGCCATTGATTTCATTTGTAAATTTCATACTTTCTTTTAGGTTTCTATTAAGGAACTTAAGGATTGAATCTTGTGTGAATATATTTTCTGTAATTTAATTATATATTTTTATTTTTAGTAATAATAGTTTTTTGTGTTTTTACTTTCTTTTATGTTTAGTAATTAATTTCCGCTGGGGGAAGGTGAAACCTTTAATATGATAAAGTAGATTAATCTCACTTATTTTATAATATTTAAATTTTAATTTAATAATATGGATTAATGTTGATACCGCCTAAATGGCTACTTTTATTTATTTGGCATAATGTGACACCGCTTATATGGATGGTTTATGGAACAATAACAACAACCGCTTTTATGGCTAGTTTGACTTAATTAATCGGGTAACACTGATAATTTTTATATATAATAATGTGAGATTTCTACATTTGAAATATTAAATATGGATTCCCTAACCCCCAGTATTTTATTTTTAATATACGAAAGTGATGAAACACAATATTCACGACTTTAATAATTGATTTTCTTTATATAATGTGTGATGCTTTGGTTTGTTTATTGAATCTTGACCTTATTGCTTCTTGTTGACTGATCACCAATAAGATTGATGTGGTAAACTTAAAATGAACTTGGAAAATGAATTTTAGGTTTCAGCATTACATTCAATAGCTCACGATCTCATCTTAGAGCTTTCCTCTCAGGATAGACATATACATGTCGAGCGTGTTGGATCTAAATAGGTCCCAAGATCCATCAAATAAGCATGAAAAATGCATGAATACATCAAGGAATAATGGTGGAAACATATACTCACAATGATTGGATTTGATGCACCAAAGAACAAAAGCCTTCTCCTCATCTTCAAGGTCACAGCAATGGCTTCAAAGGGCAGTGGGTGGCTCGTTTTTAACCCTCTTTGTGTCTCCAAGATTCGGCCATTGAAGAACCTCCATGAAAGCTCCAAGCTCCAAGCTTCAAAATAGATTCCAAGCTCATGAAAACACTTCCCTATCACCTTTGTAAAAACCCATAAATATGCTAGCACTCTATTTTCTTCCTTTGTTCGGTCAAACTAAAAATTGAAGAGAAGAAATGGCTCCAAGCCGAGAGAAGAAGAAGAGAGAAAATGGAGGGAAAAAAAATTGTCCCCAAAACCGTGAACTACTCTTAGTCAAAGAGAGAGAAAAAGCTTTTGTATACATATACTTTATTACATTTACCAAGTAAATTAAATAATATATATATATATTACTTTAATTCAAAAGTCAAAAAGTAAGAAATAAAATAATATTATATTTCATCTCAAGCTTTTAAAAGCTTTTCATCATATCACATCACTTTAATAAAGTGACAACATGTCATGTCACATCACTCAAAGTGACAACATGTCATGTCACATCACTAAAAGTGACAAGTGATTTGACAATTGATGCAATTAGCGATTTGACGCTTGTTGTGACTTGCGTGCCGCGCTCGAATTCGAAATGCGAATGCGCTCGCAATCACTCTTGGGCTCGGGTTCGCTAATTTCAAATTAACGAATTTTCCGTCGCGACGCAATAAAACTATTACGCCTAGCGAAATCACTATTCACGTCGCTAACGAATTAATTCTAAATTAATTCGTTCGCCTGAATTAAAATCTAATTTTAATTCCGCGTCGAAATCCAATTTCGCATAATATATCGAATATATTATTTTAATCGATTAATTCCAAATTAATCTTCCTCTCTCTTTTATTAATATTTTATCCTAAATAAAATATATTCGTAATTAATCCCAGATTAATTTTCTCTCTTCTAATTAATCCCAGATTAATAAAGTGCGAGTCATACATCATCGGTGAATCTTCGGGAAGCGACCCATGAGATCCCCGGATATGTTGGTAGTAAATACGGTCGTGGGACTATCCGAACACGTAAGTACCTCGTACTACGTTTATACCGATTTACAAGACAAGGTTGGCTTCTAGTAAAGCGTCATGCCTACCCAATTCTCTAGAAATATCCTTATAGGAATATGTGATCTATATCAAGCGTAGTATACCGTAGTATTGCGTATTTCTGTCCAGTATCGGATGATCACGTGCTAGGCCTGGGGCTGGAATTGTGTCTGCCCCATACGAAGCACATATCGGATGTCTAGTAACTAGTCTCTATAATCGGATATACATGACCTAGTCATAATATCCCGATAGCTCGAGCATTTAAGAGAACGAGTTCCGTTTCCTACGTGACCATCATCTCCACTATGACTGGAGTGATACTTCCGTCTTGACATCACACCCAACACACTACGATTCTCAATATACTCAGCATTGGCGTACAAAGAACCGGTTAAAGCCCTGGATGACCTCAACAAAAGTATATTGATTGTCACAAGTATTAGCGGTGCAAGTCTCAGGTCAAGACCAAATACACCTACCCTGATTTCGAACTTCCATAGACACATAGTCATACTACCAATGGAATTCCGAGGGGGTCTGTCCAGAGCGAAGCTGTTTCCCGTATCATCGGTGTAATACAACCTCCTATTACACTTGCATGAGTATCCTATACCCAAATATATGAGAACTATGCCATTGTGTCCTCACAAACGCGCACAAGTGCAATACTAGTGTTTTACATATTTATCGATGTCCAATCTCGATAATACTCTGACTAGGAATATTTAATGATTTATCCTTCATGGACTGATACTGTCTCATATCATTCTCCGTCCAGGAACAAATCATAGGGACCTCTCATCATTTATACATCTAGGTGATCTAATCACAAATGATAAGAGTGCAATCTCCTCTGTCACATAGTTAATTTGTACAACAACACCATGATCTGTACAAATAGTGACGCTATGGGTCAAAATTGTCCAACAGAGCGTGAGTAGCCACAATTGGAACTTGACCTTAATGAATTCAAAGTTTCTTAGTTAACACATGAATATAGTTAATTGGGTTACTTTGAATGTTTGCATCTGACTATCGACATAGGCTTTTGCATATCTTCGTATTCTAGGTTAATAAAATGATTTATTATACATGTATAGGAGAATCAATTCATCATTAGAGTAATATTGGGCGGATTCACAACCTTAGATGTTTTATTTTCCTTTGTATTTATTTTTATTTATTTATTTAGTTAACCATTTTCAACCAACAAACAATACCTTTCAACCTCAATTAGATACTAGTAAATTTTAATATAAATAATTTGTAATCGTGAGAATTAAAACCTCGTGGCATCGATATTTTTATACTATTTGAGCGATACGTGCGCTTCCGTAATGTATATATTTACCACCGATCAAGTTTTTGGCACCGTTGTCGGGGACTTATTTTTCTTGCCTTATTAATTTTGTTGCTATATAGTTTACTTGTTTCTAATTTTCTTTATTTTTAATTGTAATTTTTATTTCTTTCTTTTATTTTTCAGGTGGTTGAAAATGGATCACTATTGGGTGATGGAAGCATTAAGAGCTTTAAAAAGTGAAGATACACCCCATATCAGAGAGACACAGTCCGGTTTTCTGAGACCTGTTGTCCTGCCCAACAACTATCCATGGATGTCAGAGCTAACCAACACGACATTTGCTCAACCATTTCAGATGCGATGATTAGATGTGAGATATGTGATGGTAACCACCCGAGCGATCAATGCATGTACCACTATAATTAAGGGTGGCAGAATTATCAGAATCCTTCATGGTATGACAAAGAAGAACCAGCATATCTCATTGAACCATATTCTCCATCTTAACCACCATCAACCTACGATCTTCATCAAGAACCAGAACCATCCGTGGAAGAGAGGTTGATGGACATGCTTAAGAAATGAGGAGAATAGTTGGATGACATGATCAAGAAACAGGAAGTAATCTATTAGAGTCAAGAGGTAACTATACAGAGACTGACAGATCAAGTGAGACAAATAAGAGAAAACTAGAGCTACATACCTAACAGAGCATTTTCAGATGACATTGAAGAAGCATTCGAAAGCCACAATGACACCTTAATCGAGACATATGTTGAAAAGTGTCAAGATCAGAGGTATCAGTTCAGAAGCTTGACTAGTAGAGTCTCAACTTGATCTAGATCGTTCTTTGGTCGCTGAATACATTTATAAGGAGAAACAAGTAGAAGAGCTACTCATACCAACCAAAAAAGAGGATGAAGGACTATAGACAGACATATCAATTGATGATAGTCAAGATACATTGACTATACATCCTCAAATTGATACTTCAGGAGCATGCATTGCACAAATGTTAGATGAAGAGCTAACGAGGAAATGATAAAATAGATATGTGAAGAAAAGGTAGAACAAGATGAAGAACAAAAGTCATAGTAAGTGTGGGAGCATAATGAAAATCTCATGACACTAGAGGAACTATCACAACATTGGGGAGTATACATCGAGCACACCTCCCAGAAGCTTGACAGAATGGCACAACCATTCAAAGTCAAGCACTGATAAGTGCATGAAAGTGTACTTTGAATACTACTAACTCGACCAGATTATTATGTATTTAATCTTAACTATAGTTTATTTGGTGTCTTGTTATTAGGAAGCAATGGAACATGGATATTGGAGAAATACACATGTTTCGGGACCATACGGACGCATCAGAAGCACGCGGGAAGAGTGAAAATGAAGAAATAAAAAAATCCATAAAAACTACCATGTGTCACGACCTGACCTTCTTGGCGTCGCGACGGGCCTACGGATCCTACACACATATATTTTCCAATAAGTTTGGCATCGCTGCGCACTTGCCAGCGCCGCGGTGCCCCGGAAGATACCAGAAACTTAATTTAGTCGTGTTTGATGCGTATAATGACTCCGGGACTTCCCTATATAAATCCAAGTTCGTCAAAACCCAAAAATGGGAGAAAAGAGGAGAAAAACAGAGAGAAAACAAACAATAAAGAGCCACAAACACAATTTTAAGAGAGAAGAATGAAGAAGATTCAACCCCAACAAGATGTCTCTCCGATTTATCAAGGCTATGTCTCACTTCTACATAGAGAACTAATCTTCGAGGTAAATCTAAGGATGAACTCTTGTATTTAAACTCTTATGTTCATGTTGTTGATTCATAAATACTCTTTAACGTTTAATACAATTGATGATTCATTATTCTTTATTATCTTTCGATTTATAATCCAGAGATTGTGTTTTACCAACTTGCATATAGGAATAGTCATGCTTCTTCTATGTATGATTTGGGAGCCCATTTGTGACTGGTAAAGTTATTTTATGATTTGATCTTCTACTACAGTATTGCCTGAGGGTATATTGTCGACGTTAGATGGGCCATAACAATAACTTTGTGTGCTTTTAACATAGCGAAAGTAAATCATTGATTACCTTAGAATTTAATGTGTTTTGAATTGAATATCTTTTGATTGTTGGTTTGGGATGTGAAACCTTCAATTAAGTAATAAAATGAATCAATAACTGAATATAGGGAGTTAATACAAGACGGATTCTTGACGCTTTGCTGCCCCTCTACTGATAATTTCTAATTGTTATTCATAATCTTTATTTTACATTACCAATTCAATCTATATATTTTCATTAAGTCATTGCTAACTTTTTTGTTTAAGTAAATTAATTCCAACTATACTGCGATAACCGCAAGTACTTTTTGAGCGTAATCAAGCACCATAAGAGACCTTCTGATATACTGTCATTCCTTTCACAAACTAACAGAGCTACAAAGTTTAAGAAGGTGGCGCGAGCATTAGATCGAACAAAATTCTTTTGGCCACCTCATTGTTGGAAGAGACCATTCAAAAGCAACGCACATGGCAATGTCCTTTTGAGGACATCTAAAACCACACTAAAGCCTCCTTGAATGATAATCTCCAGTCACGTCTGACTGAAGACGTAAAATTTAACGCTAGCAGGGAGGCAACCCATGTAAATTCTTATTTTTTTAAATTTTTTATTTTTTCATTTTGCGTATACATGTTGTAGACTTTTTAATTTTGTGTGTTATTTTTGTAGGAAAAATCACATAGAGAGCACTTAAGGCAGAACAAGCCAATGGAAATGGGGTTATCACATAATAGTGTTTGATAAAAACGCGAAGATAAAAATTCAATTAATTAGAGATGGCAAAGTAAGGAGTCAACTCTTTAAACACGTTCAAGTGGATATGTTTGGCAAACGAGTAGCATTTTATAGAAAAAATTCCACAATATAAAAAAAATATGTTTCGCGACACAACTAGCCTGCATCGCGACGCGTAAAATCCAGTATGATTCCATTTGATATACCTTCAGCGTCATGATGTGGAGACCCTATGCGTCACGATGAGCTGACCTAATTCAAAAACCCCCCCAATTTTAGAGATATGCATCGCGACGCGCAACACTCTATGTCGCAATGCGTATGTGATTTTTGTCTTAAAATCATAACCCACACCCATTTTTTTCACATCTCCTCTCAATTTTCTCACATTTCTTCATCCACTTCATCACCATATCTATACAAAAATCAATCAAAACCCACTAACTCAGTTCCCTAACATACCAAACATAAAACCCATCACCCATCACCCATTGCTCATGAGCTACCTTGATTTTAGAAAACAACTCGCAAAAGTTAGGTTTTTATTTTCTTGTTGTCTCATTTTTCTTTAATTTCTTTTTTTTTTATTTGTAAAAAATACAGAGTTGTGGTTGTTTTGTAAATTTTATAGTTGTAGTTGAGAAGTGTGGGTTGTGAAATTTATGAAGAATTGGGGGCGAAGGATTTATGAGATTTTTAAAGTGTTAGAGTTTAGGGTGATAATTTAGGAATTTCTTAGAAATTAGGGAAGGTGATGCCGAAATTTCTGTGAAAATTTAAATTTAAAAATGGCCCCTAAAAGATCACGGACTCAGCAGCTTCTGGACCAAGTTATGATGCCGTAAAATTTTTATCAGCTGCTGCTTAGCGTAGATAAGAAAAGGGAATGAGACAAAAAAATATCAATCATGGATAGGGGTTTTGACATTGACCCTAGGTAGTTTCCAAAAATCGACAGAATTATCACTTCCGACACTGGCATAAGCTTTGCCAACAACCTACCTCTATATGCATTCCCATGTTCTGAGAGTTTTACGCCAATACTTACGAGCACTAGACGTACCAGGTTTTAGTTAGAGGGCAACAGGTTAAGTTCGATAGGTCTAAAATTAATAGGTATTATGGATTGACCGATATGGAAGTGGATGAATATACTATAGCTATGAAGCATCTTGACATGGCTCATCTGACACAAACACTCTGCATCCTCAATGTTGTCTAGGATATGAGCATCAACAAGGAATGTTTAAAGATGAGCTCAAGATACCTTAAACCAGATGTCAGGGTTTGGTTTCATTTTCTTACCCGCACACTACTGTCTGACACCCATATTACAAATGTAACAAGGGAACGAATGAATCTGTTGTATTCTCTACTAGAGGGACATACCATTGATGTGGATGAGCTGATATTGTCCAACATTGTTCGGGCAGCACATTCTCCTCAAACTGGCATGATATATTATAGCTTAATCACAAACCTCTGCACACTGGCCAGGGTGCCCATAGATTTAAGGGAAGAACGATACAGCCCACTATTGTATTATCCACACGAATTATACAATAACTTCAAGTAGAGACCCCAGCACATGCCAGTTCCTCTTCGACATCTGTAGTGCCACTAAAGCAACCTCGACCCGCTTAGAGATCATCGCAGCCATGCTCCACATCACAGCGCTTAGATCGAATGGATTCTCGCATTAACTTTATGGTATAGACATAATGGCCACGAGGAAACTGCTTCATCAAATGGCTCACCATATCAACATGAGCACCCTTCAGAGGACAGCAACGAGGATGACGACGGGACTGAGGCTTGAATAAACCACGGTAACATTGTTCCCTTATCTTTATTTTATTTTATAACGCATTGGGGACAATACTAGATTTAGGTTTGGGGGTGGGGTTGTATGTTTTTATAGTGTTCATGTTTTCTTTCCTGCATATTTTGTTTGATGCATGTTATATTAAAAAAAGGTCTAATGATGTGATTGTTTGTTTAGTAAAAAGTTTTAGGAAAAGATAAATGCTAATTTCACTTTTATCCAATATTTTGAGCATAATATGTTGGACAGTTATGACCCATAGCGTCACTGTTTGTAAAAGACATTGTGTTTTTGTACAAAATTAACTATGTTATAATGAAATTGCATTTTACTGTTTTATGATTCATTTACTTTGATATAGATAAATGGTAAAAGTCCTTATGATTAGTTCCAGATTGAGATGATATGAGACAGTATCAATCCATAAAGGTTTAATCATTAAATATCCCTAATCGTAGTATTATCGAGATTGGACATCGATAATGCGGAATAGACTAGTATTGCACTTGTGTGCGTTGTGAGGGCATAATGGCATAGTTCTCATATGTTTAGTATATGATACTTATGCAAGTGCGATAGGAGGTTGTGTTTTACCGATGGTACGGAAAACAGCTTCGCTCTGGATAGACCCCGCGGAATCCCATTGGTAGTATGTATATGTGTCTATGGGAGTCCGCTTTAGGGTAGGTGTATTTGGTCTTAATCTGAGACTTGCATCGCTAGTACTTGCGACAATCGGTAAACTTTGGTTTTGGTCATCCAGGGCTTTAACAGGTTATGTGTACGCCTCTGCTGGGTTTATTGGGAATCGTAGTGTATTGGATGTGATGTCAAGACGAAAGTATCACTTCAGACATATGGAGATGATGATCACGCAGGGATTCAGAACTGGTTCTCTATTATGTTGCAACCATCGGGATAATATGACAAGGTCATGATTATCCGATTCAAAGAGACTAGTTGCTTGATATCCGATATGTGCTTCGTACGGGGCAGACACTATTCTAACCCCAGGCCTTGCACGTGACATCCGATACTGGATCGCAATACGTAATACTACGGTATACTACGCCTGATATAGATCGCATATTCCAGTAAGAATATTTCTAGAGAATTGGGTAGGCATGTCGCTTTACTAGAAGCCAACCTTGTCTCGTAAATCGGTAGAAATATAGTACGAGGTACGTACGTATTCGGATAGTCCGACGACCGTATTTACTGCCAACATATCCGGAGATCTCTTGGGTCACTTCCTGAAGATTCATCGATGACGTTTGATTTGAACTTTATAATCTGGGATTAATTGCGGAGAAATTTTATCTTGGATAAAGTACTATTTGAAGAGAGAGAAAGATTAATTTGGAATTAATCGATAAAATAATATATTCGATATATTAAACGACATTAGATTTCGACGCGGAATTAAAATTAGATTTTAATTCGGGCAAACGAGTTAATTTGGAATTAATTCGTTAGCGATGTGAATAGTAATTTCGCTAGGCATAATTATTTAATTACGTCGACGGAAATTCATTAATTCGAAATTAGCAAAATCGAGCCCGGAAGTGTTTGCGGGACCACTCGCATTTCGAATCGAGTGGGGCCCATAAGTCACATCGTGAGTCACATCACTTGTCATGAAAAGGTGATGGATTTCAAAAGTCACTTTTTGTGAGTGATATGCTGTCACTATTCATGATGTGGGTGGTTGTGGGCATTTAATGAGTTTTTGGAGCCAAATTTTTGGCTTTTGACTTTGTAAAACAAATACCAACTTTGGCAATTGTTTTTTATTCATTATTATTTTATTTTTAGAAAACAAAAAAGCAAAAAAAAAAACTCTCTCCTCTCTACACCAAAACCGTGAGCTTCTTGGAGAAGATAATGAAGATTTTTCTTTCTTTTTGCTAGCACATTCAAGTATCAAACAAAGGTGATAGGAAAGCTTATCATTGAGCATGGATTTTCTTTAAAGCTTGGAGCTGTAGATCATCATCAACAAAACCCACCCTTGGCCGAATACATCTCAAAGGGAATGAGAAAATTTTGTTGAGCATCACATCCTCAAACCGATCTTTGTAAGTATGTTTCCGCTATAGTTCTTGTTATATTCATTCTATTTCATGGCTTAAAATGATCTTGGGACATCTTTATAAACCAACAATGGTATCATGGAGCCTTGTTTAAGCATGAAAAATTTTAGGGTAAAATTTGGGTAAAATTGATTGAAACATGATTTGATGAAATTGTTTGATTAAGTATGCTTGTATGTTGATAACATGGTGTTATACATGATCAATTTTGTGAAAAATAAATTGGATGGATTTTTCCCAAAAATGAGGCTTGGCCGAATCTTGATTACCCTTTGAAGTCATGGAATTTTTTGTTTTGATGATCATTGGATGACTTGAAATGATTGGGAATATCGATTTAAAATTTAATCGGATTGAAAACGAATTCGGACAAAAATCTCCACCTTGGCCGTGAGCTTCCTTGCATGTAATGAGATGATTTTTTTGAATCAAATATGTTGGACATGTGTTGATGATGAAAAGTATGATTAATGGTTAGATTAGTGTTTTGGAAATATTGATTTAAAAAATTAATCATCACTTTACACTTCAGTTAATTGAATTTTAAAAATTGGAATATTAAAATTTGGTTATTGGGCTTGATTTTGAATTGGGCTTGAAAATGTTATATTTGGGCATAATGGGCTTGGTTGAGCCAAGTTGGTTTAGGCCAATAGGATTGGATCCTAATTGGGCCTAAATCATTCCATTAAGTCCAAATTTAATAAATGGGCTTTAAAACTTTAATTGGGCCTTATGGGCTAAAATTGATTTTTTGGCATATGAGGGTGATTCCTCAATTAGGCTTGGTAATTGGGTTTGACCCATATTGACCAAAACCCATGCCTTATAAAATCAATTGAAGACCCATCGGACTTTAATTAAACGAACATTGGATATTAGTTGGGCTTTGAGACTCGATAGGATTAGATTTGGAATCTAAGTCATTAAAGCGCATTAAAAAGTGTAGATATTTAATTTGGAATTAAAATGAATTAGTATTGAATACAGATTAAATTAGATTTAATGAGTAGTTCGATATAATTCAAGAATTCGTACTTTAAGTACTTATTTTCAAATGAGTTGGACTCGCGCAAAATCAAATCATTTTTTGAACATTGGATGATCACTTATATTCAAAGATAATTAATTTGATTAGTTTGATTGAATAACATGCTTGAATGAATTTTTGGATGTGATGAATGAATAGCATATATCGGATGGATATTAGAAGGGAAAGGGCAATTTTAGAAATTGTTGTAAATTCAGAATTATAAATTGGACCTACGTGTCCAGCCTTCTCTCTCATTGATTCTTTGTATTCTCTTATCACCTAATTCCCTCAATGTTAATGAGGTTTCTATTATTGTATTATGTAATTGGGTAGAAGTAGAATAGTGCTAGCTAGGGAGAGGAAATGAAGCGATTTGTTCTATGAACAATCTGTTTAATATCCATCCGCATATTATTATTAATTT